>ML780301.1:1019109-1048972 GCA_009831015.1 Picea engelmannii
TGAGCAGATACTGCAAATAGATATTCATCAGGAAAGGAATCATCTACTGGGGTATCATCATCAGGTGTTAACCGAGAAAGGAAATCAACAACTACATTTTCTTTTCCTGGTCTATCTACAATTGTAATATCAAATTCTTGCAAAAATAGTAACCATCCGGTGACTCGAGCATTTGTGATAGGTTTGTTCATTAGATATTTGATAGCTGAGTGATCAGTATGGACAAGAGTAGAATAGCCAGTGATATAATGTCTAAATTTATTAATTGCATAGATAACTGCTAAGAATTCCTTTTCGGTAATTGTATAGTTAAGTTCAGCAGGAGTCATATTCTTGCTGATGAAGTAAATAGCATAAGGGAGATGATTTTCTTCTTGTCCCAAGACAGCTCCTATTGCAGTGTCTGAAGCATCAGAGGATATATGAAAGGGAAGTGTCCAATCAGGTCCTCTAAGAATCTGAGCTGTAGATAACTGATGTTTAAGTGTATTAAATGCTTCTTGGCAGGAATTAGTCCATTTGAATTCAGCATTTTTCATCAGTAAGACAAACAGGGGAGAAGCTATTTTGGAATTTTTTTTGATAAATCTTCTGTAGTATCCAGCGTGTCCTAGAAAACTTCTTACCTCTGTTTGGGTTTTGGGAGTAGGAAGATCCTTAATGACTTGTATCTTAGATGGGTCCACCTAAATTCCTTGAGATGAAATAAAATGTTCAAGCACTATTCCTTCACTCATCATCATATGACATTTTTCTGTACTTAAGGAGAGGTGGGCTTGTATACATCGTTTAAGTACTTTCTCAAGGTTTTGTAGTGCTTCCTGAAAAGAAACACCATAAGGGGTAAAGTCATCCATAAAAATTTCCATAGAATCATTAAGCATATCAGAGAAGATTCCTATAACTGCTCTTTGAAAGGTTGTTGGTGCATTACATAGTCCAAATGAGAGAACTCTATAAGCAAAAGTTCCCCAAGGGCTAGTGAAAGTGGTCTTATCTTGATCTTGAGTTGCAATTTTGATCTGATTGTACCCACTGAAACCATCTAAAAAGGAGAAAAATTTCTTCCCTGACAAACTGTCTAATACCTGATCAATGAATGGTAAAGGAAAGTGATCTTTTTGAGTTGCTTTATTTAAGTCTCTGTAGTCTACACATACTCTCCATTTTCCGTTTTTCTTAGGAACTGTTACCAATGGGGAAACCCATTCACTGTCTGATATAGGATATATGAACCCTGCATTGAGCAATTTTTGAAGTTCTTCTTTAAAGATTTCTCTTAAATTAGGGTTCATTCGTTGTTGAGATTCGTAGATCAGTTGACAATCTTCTTTGATATATATATGATGAGTACACAATTCAGGAGAGATTCCTTTCATATCTGTATAGTCCCAAGCGAATACTTCTTTATGTTCAAGAAGTAACTTCATTAATTGTTGTGTTTCAGCATCTGTCAGATTGTGGTTTATGTTCATTGTTTTGCCAGGTTCAATTTCTACTGGTATGCTTTTAGAAGAGATGGTGGCATATGTTTGAGGTGGGTTTTCAGAGTCAAGGTTTTCCTAATTATCTGACTCCAAAAGTGCAGCTAGCTGGTTGTGAGTTTCAGGAGTCACGGAGGAGGGTTCACAAATAAAATTATTAATTACTTCATCCTCAGTGGCGTCTTTAAGGCTTAGAGCTTGTCCGATAGTCAAGATGAGTTGAGTAAGTTGATCCTCAAAGTCTACCCATACAGAATTATCATTATTAATCAGGGGTGTAGCTTGAGGGTAGAGGGTAAGCTATTTAGCCTCACAACCGTTGGAAATTGTCATTGAGCCTGATCTACAGCTGATAAAAGCATCTGTTGTGGCTAGCCAAGGTCTGCCCAAAATTAAAGGGTGGCCCCCCAACTTTGTTTTAGGCTGCAATACCACGAAGTCAGCTGGATAGTTCCAGGATTCTACTGAGATAATTAGGTCTTCAATGACTCCCTCCGGTTTAATTGTGGATCGGTCAGCTAATTCTAGGATAGTTGGGGTGTCTCTGATTTCATTTTGCAATTGTAACAGTTGTGAGGTTTCCAGAGTCATAATATTGATAGCGGCACCTAAGTCTACCGGGACTCGAGGGATTATCGTTTTTCCAATTTGTACTGAGACGGTAGGGTGGCCTGGATCACCATATTTAACTGGGGGAGCTTTACCTGACATTAGTGCAGACAAGTCACCCATAACATGGACTGTAAGGGGATCCTTAATTTTCCTACCAGGTTTCTTAACACAAATGTCTCGCATAGTCTTGGCATAAATTGGTACATCTCAGAGTGCTTGTAGTAGAGGAATTTTGACATAAAGATTTTGTAATTCCCCTAGAAGATTAAAAGCAAGTGGCTCAGGCGTTTTAGTCAAAGCTAAACGCTCAGGAAATGGTGGTTTTGTTGTTTCAGCAGCAGTGTTAGAGGATGGTTGTACCTCTTCAGGTACATCATGCTCTTTTATTTCCTCTTTATCAGAAGAGGTAACATCAGCTATGATAGGTTCTACTATTCTCCCAGATCGTAAATGAATATCATTGCATTGCGCAGGGAGAAGAGAAAATGTAGGCTGGTTATGAATATCAATGCACTGCACAGCTTTATTATTAGGGTTAGGGTTGGGTTGTACAGGTAGTTGGGGTCTCATCATTTGATTGTTCGGTGGAGTACCTGGTGGTAAGGAGAGAGGTTGCAGAAATTGTGATTGAGGTAATTGATTTGGGAACGGGGGTTGTTGTCCTCTCCAATTTGGATTCCATTGGTTCTGATAGGGTTGTTGTTGTTGTAGAGGCCAAGGAGTCCACATTGACGGATCAACAAAGGGTGGGTAATTCATTTGGTATTGCATTTGATTATAGGGAGGGTAATTCATTTGATTAAAAGAAGGATAGTTATTCCAACGATTAGAAGATGTGAATGGCATATTAAGATTCATACCTTGTCCCCGCGGTTGCCATTGTCTTCTCTGTGTCAGCAGATAGACAGCTTCAGCTTCTTCATCAGTTGGTTGCAATGCTGCTTTGATTCCTGGTAAAGAAGGGCATTGTTGAATTTCATGATCTTTATCACAGATGGTGCAGATTGGCTTTTTGTCCAATGGACATTCCCTTCGTGGGTGCTTGTCTCTACATTTAGAACAAAAGATGGACAGGGTTGCTTCTGCTTCTGCTTGCTTCTTTTGAATCTGCAGGGTGTCAATTTGTGAGGCAAAAGAGCTTAACATTTCAGTTTTAAAACCTTCAAGTAAATTACCTATTTCGGCTCTTGTTGCTCCCCCACTGGCTGATTTTTGGACTCTTGAAAATGTGGTATCCCTGCCATTTGATCTATTTCTCGAAGCTCCTCTTGAACATCTTTTGCATAGGTTAACAATTTCATCATATGATTCTTTAGATATGTCCCATTTTCCAAGCATATTCATCATATCTAGACAATCATCCCTTACTCCTTTTAATAATATAGTTTTAAGAATATATTTACTTACATTGGGGTGACCGGATCTTTGTAGATTATACTGTAGCCTTTCTACAAAGTCCTCCAGATTTTCATCATCTTTCTGCATCATCTTAAATAGTTCCTCCCTTTTTTCTCTCGTTCGGAAATAGTCCTGGTATTTATTCAGGAATTTCTGTTTCATTTGGTCCCATGTTGTGATTACATGGCCTCCAAGACTCATGAACCATCTTAGTGCATTTCCTTTCAATGTTGCTGGAAATAACTTTAATTTTTAAGTATTGGAAATGTAATCATAACTTCTGCATAATATATCAAACTCAAAAAGGAATTCATCAGGATCTTCTGAAGACAAACCATGAAAGTTAGGTAGTGCTGAGAGTGGAATATTCTTCATGGGGGCTACCCCTCTAGGAAGATCACCAATAGGAAATCCTAATGTGGAGAAAGAGTTTTCATCATTTACCTCTCCTTCAGGACCTGCCTGTTCTTCGTGATGCAATTCTTCATTGTACTCGTCCATGTTTTCTTCTGTCTGCTCCCCTGCTGCGCTTGCTCTGTCCTCAATGTTTCCTGCTGGTTTCTTGACTGTCTCAGGACTCCAAACTTCTTTCCCCGTCTCAAAGTTTGCTTGAAATGAAGGTTGGGATTTTGATTTCCGAGAGTTTGGTCGTTGAGCAGCAGATTCAGACTTTGATATAATCTCGTCAATGTAAGTCTTTCTTCCTCCCCTTCCTCTGCCCCTGCCACTTGTAGGGTCAGTGTCTTTGGGGTCTCCGTGTCCTCTCATGCAATATTTGTATCTGAAAAATCATAAGTGCTTTTGAAATCTATATTTACCTTCCCCGGCAACGACGCCAAAATGTTGGTCACTATAATTGCTTATTTAACTAAACAATCAAGTGCTACATAAATTGTCAACTCAGGGAAGTTTGTTTATTTCAAAGGTAACCACGCACTGTATATGCTCAATCTCAAAAGCAACCTAGAGTTGTAATAAAAACATATTAATCACACCTTGCCTTGGGTAAACTGAAGTTCTACTTTGAATCACAGGAAAGCAACTTACCTATTGCAGAGCTTAAAGAAATAACTACCCAAAGAATCCTGGATTACATTAAGAAAATAACAACCTAGGAAGAAATCTTTCAGGACACTGCAAAAGGAAAGACCAGCTATTCTGTAACAGAGAACAGGACCCTATTCCCAAAGCAGGAATCTTCAGCACCTATTTCCGATCATCACACTTTCATGAACTCCTTACTAATCGAAATAATTAACACACACTGAAGGCTAACTATCCCTTAACAGAGAACATGACCCTATTTCTGAGGCAGGAATCTTCGGCCCCTGTTTCCGATTAACACACTTTCATGAACTCATTACTAATCAAAATAATTCATGCACACGGAAGGCTGATTAATTCTTAACAGGGGACAGGACCCTAGTCCCTGAGCAGGGATCTTCAACACTTGTTCCTGATTATCACGCTTTCATAAATTCACCAAACAGGATTGCTAACTAAAATGATTATCAGTTACCCAAGCATGAATCATATGAAAACAACGTAACAATCATTAAAGCAAAGTTCAGCAAGACAGAGTTCAGTAAAGTAGTGTTTCAGTAAAACAAAGTTCAGTAAAGTAGTGTTTCAGCAAAACAAAATTTAATCAAGGCATGAACAGAAATAACACTAACACACTACTAAGCTAATGGGTGAATCTTGTGAAGAAGGTGGGCCCTCCCTTCTTACAAGATTCCCCTGAAACGAAAGGAACTAGAGAGAAATGCTCAGAACAGTCTTTTATTCATCTGTCAACTGTATCATATTACAATGTCGGAAGTAAAACACGTCCTTCTCTGTAAATCCTTTCTTAGCCCAAAAAGATGATCATCTCTAATGATGATTTCCTCTTATTTAAAGAGGATAATCCCTTCGATACAATTTGATCAACAAATTACAGGTGTACATCTGAGTCATATTCTTAGTCAGATCGACTTTCTAAACTGGAATAGGATATCCTAGTCTCCCGCAACAGAATGCTATTACAAGTGCTGAGTGGGGTGTTGCTGTTGCGGCTGGAGTAACCGCTTCTTTATTTGTCTTCTTGTTACTGCTGTTGTATGCTGTTTCAGCATCACAAATCGCGGGCTGTTTCAGCCACGAGATTTGCGTTCTGACTGTTTCAGCAACTTGGTCTCAGGTAGCAGCGATGGTTAATGCTAGCTCAAGGTGCGGCTGTTGTGGTCAATGTAACAGTTTTGTGTTGCTGTTTCAACATCGTAGACCACGAAGGGTGTAACAGCTTCTTCTGTGTGAGTTGTTGTTTCGGCATCGTTGACCACGAAGAGTGTAGCAGCTTCTTCTGTGTGAATTGTTGTTTCAACATCATAGTCCACAGATTGTTTCAGCCACAGGGTTTGCATGCTTTAATTGTTTCAGCAACAAGCCTCAATGCTAATCTGCAGTTCGAACTGTTTCAACACTTATACATTTCTGATCAATGGTTAAGTACGAGAGTAATGTAAAATTATATGCAAAACAGATTAAACATATAGTAAGGAGAAGAGACGTTATTTACCTTTGGAGAGATAGGGTAAGGTGATAATATAAGTTTAAATGTGAGTGAAAAAATGGTGTAATGGTAGCAAAAGGTGTGAGCAAAAAGGTACATTGTGAGGTCCTAACAGTTATCTCCTCTATTTCATGTATACTTGGCGAGTAGTTCTCAGCCGTTGAATTCGGTGTGGTGAGTAGATCTCAACTGTTCACCGAAGGGTAGAGTTATTGGAACGCTCGAGTGGTGAAATTGACGAGCTTCGTCTATTCATCGGAAGGGAACTCGGTGAAATCGTGATTGTTCGTCGGGAGTAAAAGTCGTTAAAGTGGTTGAGAGCAGGGTGTGTAGACAACAAGTGAGTGTCGACGACGATAAAGACTTGAGAAAGAACGAGAACTATTGATCGTTGCATGGGTGAGATTAAATCTTAGTCGTAGATCGTCGTGGGTCCCGCTTAAGCGAGGAAAAAAAGGGAGAGTGACGTCAAGGTGATGAGGAATGATGTGTGTCGATAGTTGATTGGTTGTTGGGGCGAGAGTGAGCCCAGCTGCGTGAGAAGGATCTTAGGTCATCGCCTTAAATCTCAATCGTTTAACTTGGCGCGGGGAATAGATCTTCGTCGTTTGTTGGAGGAGGGTGGTCGAAGGTCTGGAAAGAGGGTAGAAGAAGTGAGCCAACAATGACGGGGTCACCCAAGAAGGAATGAGGACTGTCGATCTATCAGAGGTGATCTCGGTGGGATTTGGACCGTCAATGTCGGTCACAATGTCGTCAGAGCATAGATGGTCAGAGATTCGAGTAACGGGTTCCGGAGAGGTACAGATGATGAAAAGGTCTGTGGATTGTGGACTCATTGGGAGGTGTCCAGTGGAATCTTAGTCGTAGATCAAGGAATAGGCAAGGAGAAACAACAGTCGTAGATCTGTCATAGGTCCCACCTGTTCTCTTGGCGAGTAAGTGTTGGGACAGGCATTAATCACTATGCAAGTTAGAGGCATCGCCGTGATCAGAGCCATTGAAGGTCAGGGTCCGAGAGTCGATGGATATGGGGGGAATGGACTTGTCAGAGTGTTTGTCGTTGGAGCTTGATAGTTGGGGTGATTTATAACTCCGAGGGAGAGGAGCCCTGACGGCGACAAAGAAAATCCCTAAGTGATTGGAGCCATTGAAATTGGTGGGCCCTGTACGCCAAAGGTTGATGGGCCAGGTGGTAGGTGCCACTTCGGATGACATGAGTGATAGGGAACCACATGGCAATGAGGTGGTTTGGTAAATGAAAGTCTGAAAACTTTGGGAGACTGTAACTTTTGATCTAAAGCTCAGTTTTGAGCATGGTTATAGTTGTTGGAAATCTCTCGACGAGAAGAATCCATCTATGAGATTCATTGCCATAAGAAGAACTGAGTTGAAGAAAATAAAATTTTGACACCCCACTAGCTTAAGTAAGGGTTAAGGAGTTGGATGTGTTACAATGCTACGTCAGGGTTAAGGGGTTGGATGTGTTACAATGCTAAGTCAGTGTAAGATGTTAAATTATCCTTCATCTCATGGAAGTTGTGTCTGAGAGCAAAACTATCTTCTTTTACATCTTTAGATGTTAAATTAGGCACATCAAACTTACTATAAGTTAAGTGGCATGTAACAAACTAAAATCTATGCCTTCCATTAAACAACTCAACAACTTAACTATTAAATAATATTAGCAACTACAGAAATTGACAGAATTCCAATTTGGACATTGTGGGTATTCACATGGCAAATTTCTCATTCTCAAATTTCATTTTCCAAGTTAACTTTAAACTAACTTCAATGCTGTAAGTACACGCTTTCATTAGTGCCAAAATAAAATAAATAGAAAATATTAACTTCACATAACAGTTTAGGTTGCATTTTAAAGCCAATGTGAACAACAATGGGCATTTTGACCATAAAATTCCAAGTCCTATAAAAGTTTTTAACACTATTGAAATTGAAATGCTGTCGAATCCAGATTTGTTGTGTATATTAATAACACTATTGAAATGCTGTCGAATCCAGATTTGTTGTGTATATTAATGGCCAAACCTGATATCAACGGGCATTATGACACTCCAAGCCTAACAACAAAGAATAAATTTGATACAAACAATTCTAATGGATGATATGAGTTGTAATTTCAGCTCGGCTCTTTTTTTTATCTATTTAAAAAAACTGTTTTGTTATATTAAATCTAAAAGTGGAATAAGCTTTACCTGGGACACTTTGTGTACCAAACTATGCATGTCTGTTTTCTGTCCGAACGCATTAATAAGATTCCCAAACAAGACGGTCATAACTGGCATTGAAAGCCCATTGGCAACGGATGCAATAGTACCAATACTCATCAATGTAATATCCAGGGTGTCCGCTAAGTCAAATAACTTGTAAAACGGAACAGTATTCTTGGTATCTTCTTTCCCCTTCTTATCCTCGGTTTTTTCCATGTTGTTTTTATCTGCATTTTCCTTTTCAGCCATGTTGAGATCTGAGCTAGAACCTGCCTCAATATTCAACGATACTGTACTATTGACGTTATTTTGTTCCGGTTTTTCCCTTGTATTTGACATATGGCATCAAGCACGAACCTTCCTGTGAGGCTTTTGAAGTGCTTAGACGTCAGGCACGGACCTCGCCTAAGTCTGAGCTTTCTGGCACTTTTCTCGTGATTTTGAGTTCTGGCACCGCTATGAACCAAAATCGCTCATTCAACCCCCTACAGAAAGAAAATACGATTAGCAAATTTCCCACATCATTTGAGCAGAGTTAAATTTTACATGAGGGCTTAAGGAATTTCCATGAATGCCTAGATGTCATTTAAGAATGTTTATCTGCATCTAATTTTGCACAGTATAACAGTAATATGAATCTCAAACATACTTGTAGAGAAACTACCAGAAATTAGATTCAATCAGTCATGGTAGAAACAGTGGCAGATCAGCTTCTAAATAAGTGGAAGCTTTCATTATATGTATCCAACTAGACCATTTCATTCAAGCTAAAATTTGAATTCACTCAAGTAATTGAAAAGAACAGCTGATGAAAAAGTAGTAGTGCTAGAGGTTTGATGAGGATTTCCGAATCATTTGAGTTCAGATGCTTAAAAAAACGAAAAGAAAAAACAGTAAATTTCCATAAAGATATGCTTGTAAATTTCCATAATTATGCAGGAAGCACACACACAGAGAGATCGAAACTTATTATCAATCATATAAGATTGAAGCTAGCCACACACAATTTCTGCTACGAAGACGCTTTTTGCACAGATTTTTATTTTCTTTAAATTAGCGACTCAGTTTCTTTGCAATTCAACTAAAAAAATACAATGAAAACGTTTAAGATCGAGAAAATATCAACCAGAGTAGACGGACAATTGAAACAAACAAGTTCTGAGGTGAACAACGTTTACTCAACGATTGCGTTCCCACTGGACGATTTCGTCATGTTAATTAAAACATTTGTTAAAGTTGCGTTCCCACTGGACGATATTGCATGCAAATTTCAAGCAATTCTTAAAATAACACAAGACTGTCTAGAGCATGAACATGAATGGTATGTACTTAACATGAATTATATGTACTTGGCTTCACCATTCAATTACCAAAAAGTATCATGATAAAATCCTAAATCCCAAATCCCATTGCTATTGCAGGTAAAAATCAACACAATAACTTGAACCTGATGCCACCAGAACATTTGTAATTTAACAGATACATTTTATACATTTTGCACCACAAAGCCATTGAAAAACCCATCGCTATTACAGGTAAGAATCAACACAATAACTTGAACCTGATGCCACTAGAACATTTATAATTGAACAGATGCATTTTGCACCATAAAGCCATTGAACAAAACTAAAAGTATGTTTACACTATTACAAAGTCCATTGCATTTGATTTTTTTAAGACCGATTGCAAAACCTAAATCCACTGAAAAGACATTACTACTCAAAGACAGAACTACAGGTTTATTAAGTGACCATGCAGGGTTAACATCTTGCATGTTCCTGCTAACCGACATTGAGATAGATTGATATAACATTCAAGGTAAGGTGCCAACTGGTATGTGAATGAGGCAGACTAGATACTGGTGATATGAATTATGAAGGGGCTGGCAATATAAAAGTGAAATCCATGTTTCCATATATCATAAAAATGTATACTATATATAAACGAGATTTATTTATTAAACATATTATTGTGAAAATAGAATTTTAATTTTGTTTTCTTAAAATTAAAATTAAGACAAATAAATGAATAAAATTGTATTAATAATATCATGATAATATGCTTATGTTGTAACTTATAATACGATTATATTAGTATTTTTTAATAATTTTTAATTATTAAGTTTAATTGTGTTTTTGTCATGGAGAATTGAGAATAAGATAAAAGCTTCAACCCCCAGATGGGGTGACACGCAGCAAATCCAGGACACTTGGCGCAGTGACTTGTCTCACCTTAAATGAGGTAGGTGGCTCCCCATCTATTCACCATTAACGATGGGAGCTGGCCAGGACTGTCGTCCTCTGGATAAGCGACCTCTCCCTCATGGGAAAGAGTCGGCCCTGCAAACATTAACTATGAAGAATTTAATGGGGAGCCATGTCCCGTCATTCCCCAAGCTTTTGAATGCAATGAGGCGTGTTCACATTCAGTTCATCTATGCTCTGCACATTTCCACCATTTGCGAGCTCCGGTGCGTTCTTCTCTCCACTCTGTGCGATTTCGATATCCTCTCCTCCACTAAGATGCCTAGGGAGAGAGGTAAACCTTGTCGTGGTTCAGCTTGGTACACCCACGCCGCTCAACGACAGAGAAGACATCAAATGGAACAGGCTCTTTCACTGGCTCGCACCATTCTGCGTCAAAGAGCAAAGGAGGATAGCATCCCTCCTAGGGTTCACACAGAGGAGTTTTCGATGGAGGAGCAAGCTCAGACACTCAGACCTTTTAGGGAAGCAAACACTCCGACTGCGCTTGAAATTCAAGCAAGGCGCAGCTCTGGGGGGGACTTTGTGAGGAATTCCCCACTTGCTATGTAGAAGAAGTACCTTTTGAAGAATTGGCGCCGCAGAGGGCCATTATGGAAGGTGAGCACCAGGAAGACGCAGGTGGGCACTATGAGGAATTCCCCATTTGTTACATCGAGGAAGTACCTTATGAGAATTTGGTACAACAGGGAGCCATTACAGAGGGTGAGCACTAGGAAGACACCGGAGCCAAAGACCAGGGAGAAGGCGACACCGCTCTAGAGGAAGCCCTGAAAATGGGAATGCAGGTCACTCCAGCAGTGGGTGTCGATACCCTAGAGCCACCTTCTACCAAAGCCATGCATGCAAAGACGGGTGTCCCGCCACCCTTCCTCCACCCGACACACTTGGAATTAGTGTTTGAATTAAGGGAACATATGGCAGACCAGGAACATAGGGCCCTCCTAATGAGACATCATATGGACATGCTTTTTGACGCATACTCTAATGCCCCAGCAAAGCAGAAATGCCCAACGTGCGCCCAGACGTTCGTCATGCAGGCTAGAGGAGCGAAGCAGGAGGGTGAGGATGAGGACGATAGGGTCACCGAGTATTTGGTCTAGTTAATTTTTAGTCTCTTATGCATACAACCATGATGAGACTTCTTTTTGATATAGTTTTTATTGTTCAGAGTTATGTTTGGGCTTCCGAAATCTCTTTGTATCACGTCAAACAGTTTCAAGACTGTGCATGGCCATCTGTCCTGGTTTCCCTTGGGCAGGACAAATGGCGGATCAACCTCTTTCTAGAAGAGACATATGGGCTCCAAGGTATCTTGGCGGTCTTAGTACCACTGTATCTCTTTTTGTCAATATAATATAGCAGGAATCAACCTTTTTTACTTAAAAAAGAAGAAGATAAAAGCTTCAACACATTGACACAACTACCTTCTATTTGTCTGATAAGAAATAAAAAGGGAATCTGGATTTCAACTTGTAAATAGGTGATCAAGTTGTACACACCTCAATAGCCAGATCATCTGGCAATTAAATCATGGGATCTAATTTTATTTGATTAAAATATATCTCATCTCGCAATCTGAGCCAACAATTGTTGTATACACCTCAATAAGCAAATCATATTGCAATTAAATCATGGGATCTAATTTTATTTAATTATAATATATCTCATCTCGCAATTCGAGCCATCAATTTCTAAACCAATTGTTACTTCACCTTACTCTCCATGCAGGGAGAGAAGGATCAATTAGAATTGTTAACAAGGATCTTTGTGTGGATTAGTGATATTTTAGCAGTTAAACCACTTGAGCTAACTACAGGTAACCAATTCTTAAATTTTGAATTTTCCCTTAACTTCATGAGACAAAATCGACCAAATATTTATTTACTCTAAAATTTTCCTTAAACTTCATGATACATTTATTTAATCCTAGTTTATTTTAAAATTAATATTAATACGACTCACAAAGCTCGACGTTCTGCAGCTAGGGTTTCCACAGGTAAGTCGCTTATGTCTCCCTCATGGCCTCTGGGTTGGGGGAGGAGCACCCACACAATCTTTGCCTCCCCCTAATATCATAGCCTTTCAGTCTCTTCTTGCCTCATATACAAAAAATAAGAAATGCCCTCCTCAGTTTCATTTTGTGAAGAAGATCGATGAGATCCCCAAGGTTCCAGTACATCCGTATACCTCTCGTCTGTTTTCCCTCCGGCTTGCTGAGAATGGGTTGATCAGATAGTTTATGGGGTTGTGGCCCTCTCCAAGAGCAATGGCACAATGGTTGGACCAAAAATGGAAGAAAATGATAAAATGACAAATGTCTTATGCATTTTGTGGTAAGGGGTTCTTTGTCTTTCTCTTTGAAAATAAAGTTGACAGAGATATGATCTTTATAAATGGACCCTATTTCATGGGCTCAAGGAGAATGTACTTGAACAAATGGACCCCAGATTTTAGTCTTGAAAATGACATCCCATCAATAGTTCCAGTATGGGTTCGTTTTCCCTTTCTTCCCCTACACTGCTCAAATGAGGAAACCCTGAAAAACATTGGGAACACGTTGGGTAGATTCATTGATCATGTTGAACCACGAGAAGGCCTCCAAGATCGTGCTCGCCTATGTGTAGAAGTAGATCTGGAAAAAGGATTACCATAGGCCATTTAGCTTACCCTGGATAACTGGTCCTATATCCAGACAGTGGACTACAAACAACTCCCATTTAAGTGCAAAGCATGTCACAAATATGGTCACTTTGCAAAAAATTGTCCAAAGAAAAAGGTAGACCAACTAGAAGAAAAATAAACAGGAGCAATGGCAACAAGCCAAAAGAAAGAAAATCTCAAATAAATCGGCAACATAACAGTCGGAGCGTAGAGCATCCTCCATGCCTTCTTCTCCTATCAAAGGAAAGTTTCTAACGGTGGGGAATCATGAAGCAGAAAGAAGTAAAAACATGTATACAACACTAGAAAATATAGAGGCAGAAACAATAGACTCAAAGGAAAAGGAAACAACAAAACAAAATCAGATCCATCAGGAAAAATATTCAGCTCTCCCACTAGATCATAATGAATCGGAAGTAAATCATCTTGAGGATCCTTCCCCCAATATGAATCCCCAAGGGTTTATTTAGATGTTCTGGTAATTCTAGAGGAAGATAGTCAGGAGGATTCTGGGGAAGATCCGGATTTGGAGATCAGTAAGAGCACCAAAGCATCGAAGGTGGGTCAGAAAACTAATCGAAACAAAAGGGAAAAAGATGAAACTTGAGACAAAGAATTGGGAATCCAGACCACCCTAGAAGAAGTATTCAAGAAATACGGGAAATCAGGAAAGGAACCCTCTTCTAAGAGACACTCTCAACCCTCTAAAGGGGGGGAAACCAAATCCAAAAGTAAGTGATGAAGCTAGTCTCCTGGAATTGTATGGGTATGGGACAAAAAGAAAAAAAGGAAGCTATGGGAAAGTTAATTAAGTCAGAAAAACCCCAAATCCTCCTAATCCGGGAGACTAAAATGCAAGGGCCATAGGCCCTTCGTGAAATTCAACAAATATGGAAAGCAAGCGCAAGAGAAACTCTAAATGCAAGAGGAGCCTGAGGGGGAATTTGCACCATGTGGAATACATTGACCTTCCTTGAAGAAAGAAGATATGAAGCAGCCCATTGGGTTATGGTACAATTGAAACATCTGTCCTCGGGTTATGTTTATCCTATCATCAACATTTATATGCCTAATAACTATTGGGATAAAGTAGAATGTTGGGAGTCCTTGTTGGGTATCAAATATGTTGGGTTTCTGCATAACTGTATCATAGCAAGCGACTTCAATACAACCTTGCATATGAAAGAAAAAAGAGGAGGCTCAATAGTAAGAGATCCTTTCAGGGAACACATGGAAGATTTGGTCTCTGGAATGGATCTCTTTGATGTTCACCCCAACAAAGGTAAATACACGTGGAGCAAAAAACGTACTAGAATAGGGCACATTGCAGCTAGGATCGACTGTTTCCTTATCCATAGATATCTGTTATCTCTTCCAGATAAGATCTCTTCACATTTAATTCTCTGGGGTCTCTCTGATCATTGCCCAATCTCTCTATCCTTTGACAAAGCATAAAATTTCGGCCCAATTCCCTTTCAGTTTAATCCCATTTAGTTGGACTCCCATGATTTCCTCCCTCTTATCTCCATGTGGAATCAATGGGTGGTTGGGTCCCCTGTTTTTATTTGGGAACAAAAGATAAAAAGAACCTTACAAGATATAAAGGATTGGGTAGAGAATCATCCCCCCTCCCCTAGGGATGAAGTAGAAAAATATAAAAAGCAGTTGGAGGAACTATAGAAAAATATGGAAACTAAAGAAATCAATGATACCAGTATCTCTCAGGCGAAAGAAGTTTTCCAAAAATACATGAAGGCTCTTAAAGATGAAGAAACAATGTGGAGGTTGAAATCAAGAGCTCTATGGCTTCAGGAAGGGGACAAGAACACCTCCTTTTGTTAGGGACCTAAACTCCCTAACCCCTCACGTATATAGAATAATATATTTCCATGTAATAAAGACCGACATTAGTTAATAAGGTCTATTTAATAAAGTGGAATAAGTCAATGTAAGAAGACCTAATAGAATTTTCCGCTTCTAGAAGGATTTTCCTCTAGAATGATATTTAGAAGATAGAATTAGTATAAATAAGAGTAGGAGTTATGAGAAGTTTTGTCTTGAGAATTATTGTAATAGTGTGTTGCTCTGTTGGAGGTTTCCCCCTTGAAGAGGCTAGTGAACATTGTTTACTATCAATAAAGGTATTATTTTGGTGTTGTGGTTTAATCTATTGTGTTGTTCCGCCTTTATTCTCTGCAATATTTCTGTTTTCATCTATTATAATATATTTGGTACCTTTCAAGTGGTATCAAATCACTTTCCTTGGTAGAAAATTATGGGTTTTTTTTTTTTCAGGGTAGAGACATATTCTGAAATCTTAAAGCTACAAACATTTGTCGTTCGACGCATAAATATGTGGTCGGGGAAGCATACACGCATGAAATACAAGTGGTACTTAAACACACATTGTTGGCCACCCTTGTAACCCATGTTGGTACCCCTTCGAGTGGTAGCGCATTAGACAACACCTATATACAGATCAACCTAGATCTTTTGAAGCCCTCCATAGATAAACCAATCGAATGCATGACCGCTATAGTGCCACCGAGAACAACACTCAGGAAGATATTATCTAGTACATGGGTAGTCGAGTAGTACGTATAAGGGCATGGACTAGCCTCCTTAGTTGTTGCCCTGAGATATTGGGACAAGTACTACTGTTGGACCCCACATGTATATTAGAGAGCTATAGCACAGGGAAAACCCTTGTCTGTAGAAACCCTAAATACCCTAACCCTTGGGACGAAAATAGAAACAGAACAGACAAGATCTATTGACATGCAACTTTAACTCTTGCATTCTGGTTGTGAAATTACTACAAAGTTTTTCCTATTAAGAATTTGGGCCTTTCAACACTGCAGTATTCTTCAGTTCAGAGCATAACTCTGCATGAGTAAAAGAAAAAAAACGTTTGGGACCTGCATGCACCCTTATTTGAGACCTATTCCATTGGACTCATGTTTTCGTCCTGATCCCAGTGATACCTATCATTTTTTAGCCTTGTTTTTCCATGGACCCACCTGCCCTTTTCCACTACTTCTCTTTTCCACCTCTTCCATTGAAGTGTTAGTGCAATGGAAAGATACAACTCCAAAAGATGCCACTTGGGATCCGACTACCATTCTGCAACAATTTTCTCATCTCAAGCCTTGAGGACACGATCTTTTTCAAGGGGGAGGGCATGTTAGGGACCTAACCTCCCTAACCCCTCACACATATAGAATAATATATTTCAATGTAATAAAGGCCGACATTACTTAATAAGGCCTATTTAATAAAGTGGAATAAGTCAATGTAAGAAGACCTAATAGAAGCTTACGCTTCTAGAAGGATGTTCCTCTATAATGATCTTTAGAAGATAGAATTAGTATAAATAAGAGTAGGAGTTATGAGAAAATTTTTCTTGAGAATTATTGTAATAGAGTGCTGCTCTGCTGGAGGTTTCCCCCTCGAAGAGGCCAATGAACATTGTTTCTTATCAATAAAGGTATTATTTTTGTGCCATGGTTTCATCTATTATGTTGTTTCACCTTTATTCTTTGCAATATTTTTGGTTTCATCTATTATAATGGATCTGGTACCTTACACCTTATTTCACAAGTACGCAAAGGCTCGAAAATATAGAAATAAAGTGGAATAAATAAAGTCACAGTCAGGGGCACTCATTACCTCCTTTGAGGAAATTAAAAAGGCAGCTTCAACTTATTTTGGGAATCTTTATACAAAGGATGGAGAAGAAAATCAAGAAATGAGTGAACATTTTATAGAACATATCCCTGCCCTGATCACAGAGGAGGATAACATAGCTCTAAATAAGGAGGTTTCTGTTGAAGAAGTCAGAGAAGTCCTCAATCAGTTTGACCTAGACAAATCCCTTGGTCCATATGGCTTCACTCTTCACTTCTATATAAAATGTTGGACAATTATCAAAATTGATTTCATTTGAATAATTAGATATGTTCAAAAATCTTGTAGGATGGGTGGTTCCACCAACTCATCTTTCCTAGCCTTGATCCCAAAGGAAAAAAATGCCTCTTCCTTTGACAGGTTCCGTCCCATATCTCTCTATAATGTTTCATACAAAATCTTGGAAAAAATCATTGCAGACAGATTGAAGCCGATATTACCCCGCCTCATTCTTCCAAACCAAGGAGGCTTCATTGAAAAAATACATATTTGGGACAATATCACTCTGATCCAGGAGGCAATCCACACAAGTTTAAAAATTGGAGAAAGACGTATGGTTATTAAAATAGATATGGAAAATGCATTTGATCGAGTAAATTATAGTTTCCTTATTGAAGTTTTGAATTTTTTTGGTGTTAATCAATCTTTTATCTCTTGGATCAGAGCCTACATCTCCACCCCATGGATAGGTCCTTTAATAAATGGCAGGCCTGCCCCCCTTTTTAAAGTCTCAAAGGCTTAAGATAGGGATGCCTGCTTTCCCCTATGTTGTATGTTTCAATGGAAAAATCTATGAATAGAAGATTAGAACATGAAAGAATAATAGTCTCCATCCCAGGTCTAAAGATTGCAAGAGGAGTAAGAAGAATAAACCACTCTCAATTCGTTCATGATACCCTGTTGCTTAGTGGTGCTTCTCAAATTATGGCCAGTTGATTTAAATTGGTTTTGGATCAGTATGGTGAAGCCTCAGGAGGAATTATAAACAAAAACAAGAGCCAAATATATGCATGGAATATAAAAGCAAGCACTCTAGCAAGAATTTCCAGTCTGTTGCAATTTCCTTTCTTAGTGGATTGGAAATTTTTTAAATACTTAGGAACACCAATTAGCCTGAAATCTCTCCCAGGGGAGGCGTGGAAAGTTATTCTACGGAATATAAAAGACCAATTCGAAGTTTGGGGAGCTATTTGGTTTAATTTGGCAGGCTGAGTGGTTTTGTTGAAATCAGTCTTATCTTCTTTCCCCATCTTCCAATTCTCCGCTCCTTTAGCTCCAATGGGGATAAAAAAGGCAATGGCCCAGATAATCCGAAATTCCTATGGCAAGGGGGTAAATATAATGAGAAAAAATTCCATATGGTCAATTGGACTACATTCTACGCCCCTAAGAGCATGGTGGGCTAAAAGTCTGGGATCCTGAAAAGGATAAATATTGCACTAGGAGAAAAACTTCTCTATAGATTGATATTTGATGGTAATAACTGGTGGAAGAAAGCAATTTTCCACAAATACCTATCAAGAAACCAAAAAAGATGCTTGGACATAGCTCCTGATCAACAATCAGGCTCTCCTATCTGGAAACTAATAAGTTCCTCCCTTCTGATCTTGTGGGATCATATTTTCTGGTGCTCAAGGAATGGGAAGGATATCAATCTTTGGGAGGAATCCTTCTCTGCCTCCAAAATCCTATCTGACATCACTTTCCTAAAAAACCAGGGAAAATCTTCCCTTTTTGACCTCTCAGAATGACATAGCAATGGATCTTGGAAGGCGTGGAACTTGGGAGAAATACCTCCTATTCTTATCCCAGCGTCTCAATCTTTTCTCTTGTTTATCAATGGCTCGACTCTTGTTCATCTTCAACAGTAGGACTGCAGAGGTTGGGGTTCTTCTGACTATTCGGTAAAGGAAGGATACAAGCTCCTTCTCAAGCAATCCCAACTATCGAAAAATTCCAACATATGGAAGGAGATATGGAATATAGATGGGCTCCCAAAGATCAATATTTTTGGATGGAAATTAGCACACAACACACTGCTCACAAGAGAAAATCTGCTCAAAAGAGGTATTATGGGATTGTTTAGATGTGCATTATGCAAACAAGACTATCAATAATCAACACATCTCTTCCTAGATTGTAATTTCTCCAAACAAGTATTGCAACTAGTATATTCAGAATTAACGCATAAAATCGTTCGGCCTTCAACGTGTAGAGTTATGATTGGGAAATGGAGTAAAGTCTATAAAGGATCCTTTTCTAACAAACCAACCTTTATTCGTGTTTGGAAAGCATCCATTAAATTTGTTTATTGGCAAATATGTTTTCAAGGAACAAAGTCATTTTTTAAAATAAAATGTCTCCCCCCCTTCTATAGCTGCTCATGCGATGGGCCAATTGGGGGAATATCTCTCTTCATGAAGAATCAAAGTTGAAAAAGTTGAACAACTGGAAATAACAAAAGAGGTCTATATGACTAAAATGAATGTCAAAATAAGTCATTCCCCCAAAATACCTCAAATATCATTCTGGTAGCTTCGGATTTCACATCAAGAATA
Source organism: Picea engelmannii (assembly GCA_009831015.1). Classification (NCBI taxonomy): domain Eukaryota; kingdom Viridiplantae; phylum Streptophyta; class Pinopsida; order Pinales; family Pinaceae; genus Picea; species Picea engelmannii. The sequence continues at coordinate 1,038,562 of ML780301.1, forward strand.
CAATCTCTGGTTATATTCTCAAGTGGGATTCACCCTATGTTTCGATTGGGATTTAAAAGGAAACCCGGTGGAGGCAGGTGTGGGAGGGGTGTTGTATAGCCCTAGAGGAAATCAATTTCTAGACTTCTCCTGGAACTTGGGTGAGAATACCAACAATACGGCCGAAGCCTATATGATTTATCAAGGAATTTTGTTAGCACATGAATGACACCTGAAGCATATCAAAATAGTAGGTGATTCAAAAAACATCATTCGTTTTTTTGTTGTGGGAACCAATCCTAAAGATGCTAAAATCAAGATAATTATTTACTGATCAAAATCACTCTTGTCCTCCATTCAAGTTCATTTATGTCATATACTGAGAAGAAACAATTGGGGAGCAGACATAATGGATAATCGGGCAATCGACATGGCCCCTGGATCCTTGAAACTCCAAGGGTGACCCTCCTTCATAGCTCCTCCCTAATGGAAAAGACCCCACTAAAAAGTAGGTCCAGCTGGGCCCACGAAGGACAAAGGAAGACACATGGAAATATCATGCAAAGAAGGGATAGATATAAATGAGAAAGGAGAGCCAGTACTTCCATTGTCTCCTGGCTCGTGGGGTTGTGCAGGTCGTGCATGGCATCGGTCTCGTCCATGGAGATGTGTGGTCAGGTTATGTGCTCTTATCCTCGTGGGACTTCATAGCATTATGTACTTCACATCCTCTGTCCAACTCAAGTGATAATAGATTTGATGATAGATGAAAAGGTTGCAATCATGAAAGGAAGTGTGGAAACTCAGATAGTGCATGCCACGATAGCTCTGTTAGGACGTCTAGTGCATGGGAAGATCTTCAACATCCCTAGTTCATGCATCCTCACCTTTCGAGGTCCTATTAAGGATGGGAGAGTGCCAATGATGGTTCGTTTCAAGAAGCCAGAAGCCAAAATTCTGTCAATCGGGCAAAATTTCCAGGTCTCGGCCTATTTATTGAATGTCACTAGATTCCCCTGGGAAAATGTAAAATTGGGCACCTAGTGGTCAGGTGGAGAACCACATTCTCCACCTCAATTGTCTTAGTGTTTGGAGGAAAGATCAGAGAGGTGTGATTTAATTGAAGTACAGGGTGAAATTACAAGGAATGTAATAGTAAGTCTATCTATTGGGTTAGTTTCTTTGAATTCAACCTGTTTATGGATAGTTCATAATTCTCTGTGTTGGATTGCGGAGGTGGTATTCCAGTGGCTTGGTGAAGGAACTCCTATCCATGTTCTCTCTATTGACACCCTGCACTTCAATTGAGACATGTTTCTGGTTAGTTATCTTGGTTTGCTTTTCATTCTGGTTGTGCTCTTGTTAAAACTATTGTCGTTGTCCAATTCTTCTATCTATAAATTCAAAGTGTGCTTTGAAATTTGTCTCCTCTCTCCCGCTTCCTGGCATCAAAGACGGGCTCTAGTAAGTTTGGTCGGTTTCATTCTGGAGGCGACTCCGTCAATTATAGAATTTGATCCCTGCATTTCGTCTCTCATCATGGCACACGGGAAAACACCTCAGCAAGCTCGGGTGCTTGAATATGAGGAGCTGGTGGAGGACAACTTTACCTTCACCCACCGACTTTCTCTCAAAGTGGACTCCCATAGTTCGACTCTCTCCTTTATCTTAGAAACTTTGTGATCTAGTTGGATATTGGTGGCCACACACCTATTCCAACTAGCTCCTCTTGTTCGTTTTTAGTTCAACACGTTCTTTTGTACTTCTTTGTAATTGTGGGTTCTACACTTCTGGGGTTGTTTGAAGACCTACACATCTTCCAGGTGGATACTGCTAGCCTCTCACCTAATCCAACTGACTTATTTTGTATGTTTTCATGTCAACACATCTTGTTGTACTTCCAGGGACGTTTTGGAGCCCTAAACAATGTTTTTTTGGGTCACCACAATCAAACTATAAATGAAGTCAGAGTTTGACAACATAATGTGTAGTTCTCTGAAAAGCCTCTCCAACGAGCTATCACTTTTCTAAAACAGAGGCCGTATGAAAAAGTTATGACCCAGGGAAGTTGAGGTACCAACTTACCCATAGGGGCCCACATGACTTTTGGCGTTTCACCTCCTAGGGTTAGGTTTTTGGATGTCTAGGGTTTTGGCATTCATGAATAATATCAAAAAGGCCTCTTGAGCCTCATTGTAAGTCATTCTGCTCAGACGGATGCACGTAGCAGCTACATCTCTTCTCAGAGATAACTACCACCATTCGAGCAAGTGTTTCAGTTCTGCAGTCTTACAGTTTCAACCTATTTTATTTATTCAATAGAAGATATTGTTCACTAGATATCTATGCTATTCTTCGTATCTCTGTGTTTATTGTATTCAGTCTGTTAATCATTTCGTTCTGCTCCTAAGTCCAGATCAGTGGTATCAGAGCGGTTTGTTCTTCATTTATTTTTCTTCATGCATGTCCCCAACAAGATCTGGGTACAAGAAGTTGGGACTCAAACCAATCGAGCCATTGCAATATCGGTCGCACCGAGCCCAACAACAACCCATGGGGTACGAAAATAAAGATGATGGAGCAGGAGATCCTATTAAAATGTTGCTCGAGGAAGCCCTCAAGCGACAAAGGAACAAAATGATGGACAACTTTGTGCAGATCCTTCGACGACTGCCCATAGGAGAAGCATCTTCATCAAGCGGCCATGCAACCCCCTTCAAGGTACAGGTAAATTTTGATATTCCATTATTTGAAGGACTGATAGATGCAGATGTTGTATATAAATGGTTGAATCTGCTCGAAGGGTATTTTTCGGTCCACAATTTTTCTGATAGGGAAAATGTTACTTTTGCACTCCTCAAGGTCGTCCCCCATGTTAAGGATTGGTGGGATACTTACTCTAAACAAAGGGCCGTAGAGGAATCAACAATATTTGCGGTGGCCCCTACATGGGATTCCTTTCGGGATGCCATTAAAGAACAATACTACCCTATTGGAAGCTACGAGGACCAGTACACCAGATGGACCATCCTCTGTCAAGAAAGGGACCTGACAGTACCAGATTTCACCAATATTTTCCATACCATGCGCACCAAATTAGGTATCAAAGACTCTGAGCATCATCTGGTGCTCAAATACCATGGTTGTTTGCATAGATACATTCAAACAGAAATGGAGTTTATGGACATCGCCTCATTGGGCACGGCTTATGGATACACTGTCAAGATCGAGCAAAAATTTAAGCAGAAGAGGTGAGAGTTTGGATCTTCGAATTCCTCATAGCCGAAGCAAGGAAAAGGCGGCCCCAACCTACACAACAAGGGACCGAGCCGAGATGGTTACTCTCAGGACAACCGGTCCAAGCCACAACACAAGAAGGGTAATGAGAAGATGAAGAAGGACATGGGAAAATGGTGTGAGTACCATAAAATCCCTTGGAACAACACCGAAGAATGTCGCTCCAAGAAGTCACTCGTGGTTGAGATGAAGGCTTTCAAGTCAGAGGTCGATTCTGATTCTGAATCAAATCCTGAAGGAGGGAAGTCGATTATCAATGTTGAACCCAATGCCACTGTCTCTACCACCAAAGTCTGGCCAAGAGAACGAGAAGAACCATAGGAAGGGGAACGCCTCTTTCACTCACATATGTGGGTAAAGGGGGCTCCGCTTCATTTCATTGTCGATAGCAGTAGTCAGAAGAACTTGATTTCAATAGAGGTCGTAAAGCAACTGGACCTGCCAACAACACCGCACCCACAACCCTACACAATCGGTTGGCTTCGCCAAGGAAGAGATCTTTGTGTCAGCCAACAGTGTTGTTGGGTATGTGTTATATTCCTCGCACAAGCAATAATGTCACATTTTTTCCTCAATTTTTTTCATTGAGAAACGTGTCACATATTTGCCTCGATTTTTCGTGTCCATTATTGGGCAGTTTTTCGGCACATAGTTTTTGCCGATGGTTTTCTATTTCCAGTTAAGGAATTAAGGTTGTTGACTAATCCAGGTCATTGGGTTAGGGTTTTGGATGCCGCTGGCTCCTATATGTATATTGTATTGAAAACAATGTAACATGATGAATGAATATAGAATATGTTGGTTTTCTCGGTTTGGGTTTCCAGGGGAAAAATATCTGTGTAATGTTTGTATTTGTCATTGTATCTTTTCTGTTCTTTTACTGAATATTTGTTTGCAGTAAATATTATACAAGGTTAAAATCTACATTTGGTATCATTGCTTTGTTGGCTTCATGGGGACGCCTTTGTGGTCAAGGGTTTGGCTCGGGACTGTGATAAGCCTTATTATAGTGGGAGATCTGTGGTATTGATTTTTCAGGTGAAAAGAAATGGCGAGCAATTAAAAAATGGAGATCAAGAAGTTTAATGGGAAAAGTTTTGAGTTGTGGAAGCTCAAGATGGAAGATCTGTTGATGGACATATATTAGTGGATAGCGGTAGATCCAGGTACTGCACATATAGGAACTTCAACAGATGACTGGAAAAAGTTGGATCAAAAAGAGAAGAGCACAATCCAACTATGTCTCTCAGATTCAATATTACTAAATGTGTCAGAGGAAGCTACAACCAAGGATTTATGGGATAAGTTGGGGAATTTGTATTAGTCTAAGTCCCTAGTAAATAAACTATTCTTAAGAAAGAAACTGTATAACCTGAGGATGAGAGATGGAGACTCGGTTGCAGAGCATTTGAATGCCTTCAATACTATGGTAAGTCAGTTAGTATCTGTTGAGATTAAAATTTCAGATGAAGATAAGTGTATCAGTTTACTGTGTTCTTTACCAGACTCGTGGGATAGTCTGGTTGTGGCCATAGGTAGTAATACAACTTCCTTGAAGTTTGATGAAGTGGTCTCATTCTTGTTGTCCGAGGAGATGAGACGAAAGAATATGGAAGGACAAAGCACAGACGCATTATTTGCAAGAGGACGCTCACAGGAAAGAAATAGATCTAAGTTCTCAAGTGGGAGATCTAAGTCTAAAGGTAGATATAAATATCCCAGAAATCTTGTAAAGGTATGTTGGAGATGTGGAAAACAAGGGCACTACAAGAAGCAGTGTAGATCCAAAGTTGAGAAAAAGAAGGGATCTGAAGAATCTCCTTCTACAAAAGAAAATACCTCCAAGGAAGGAGGGGATGTTTACTTGGCTTCTTCAAGCACACATGCAGATCATGAGGCATGGTTGGTTGACTCAGGTGCATCCTTTCACATGACTCCCCACAGGGAGTGGTTTTGTGAATATGAAAGGTATTGTGGAGGTAATGTTTTCCTAGGTGATGACTCGAAAACCAGAATCATAGGTCGAGGAAAAGTCAAGTTGAGGCTCATAGATGTAAGGATTAGAACATTACTTAGTGTTCTGCACATCCCAGGGTTGGCCAGAAATTTGATTTATGTAAGCAAAATGGACAATGCAAGGGTAAAAACAATATTTGAAAAGGAAACCTATAGGATCGTTCGAGGAGCAAAGGTGTTGTTGAAGGGAGTTCGGTTTGGAACTCTGTATAAACTGCAATGAAGCACTATTAGTGATGGGTGTAATAATTCCATTGTTCTTGATATTGGAGTTGAAGAAGAAAGAACTCCTACAGTCTCTAGAGAAAAGGTTATGTTGTGGCATCAAAGACTGGGGCATATCGGAGAAAAGGGTCTTTGACTAATACACGGTAAATGTATGGTTGAAGGTATGTCTAACTGGTCTCTGGATTTTGATTTCTGTGAACATTGTGTATATGGGAAGCATAATCAGGTAAGATTCCCCTCTGGTGCAACAAGGGAAAAATGAATTTTACAGCTAGTTCACAATGATGTTTTTGGACCTGTGTCAATCCCATCATTGGGAAAATCTATGTACTATGTCTCATTTATAGATGACTTCTCGAGGAATACTTGGATATATTTCCTCAGGAAGAAATCTGAAGTCTTTGACAGGTTTAAAGAGTTTAAGTCTCTTGTTTAGAATAAAACAGAGAAAATAATTAAGGTGTTGAGGACAGATAACGGCGGAGAGTTCTGCGGGAATGAATTTGAATAATTTTGTAAGAAGTGCGGTATAGAAAGGCAAAATACTACTCCATATACACCTCAGCAGAATGGAGTTGCAGAAAGGATGAACATGACGCTGATGGAAAAAGCAAGGTGCATGCTTAGTGGTGTCGGGTTAGGGCAATAATTCTGGGTAGAGGTAGTGGGTACTGCATGTTACTTGGTCAACATATCACCCTCATCAACGTTGGATGCCAAGACTCCACAAGAGGTATGGACTGGTAAGAAACCTTCTCTCACACATCTCAAGGTATTTGGTTGTGATGCATATGTTCATGTTCCAAAGGAAAACATGAGTAAGCTAGATAAGAAGGCTAAAAAGTGTATATTTATTGGATATAAAGATGGTCTCAAAGGTTATTAGCTTTAGAACCCAAAAACTAAGAAGGTAGTGTATAGATGAGATGTGGTATTTAGAGAAATGAAGGATGTTGTTAAACAGGAAGTCCTACCAAGTAAGGAAGAACCAGAGAAAATAGAGTTTGATTTAAAGGATGATGAATCGAACTCTACAGAAGAACAATAATCAAAAGAAGAATATCCTCATACTCCAGTATTGAGGAGATCGGTTCGAGAAAGAAGGCTACTAGAAAGTTATACTCCATCTGATTTTCGTTCAATTTTTTCTTTGTCTATTACTGATGATGATCCTATAACTCTCAGGGAGGCAGTGGATTCAGAGGATGGAAATCTCTAGAAAAAGGCCATGGACGAAGAAATGGCAGCCTTGGATAAGAATGAGGCGCTTGGGATCTAGTGGAGTTTCTGACTCAAAGAAATCCCATTGGCAACAAATGGGTATTTAAAAAGAAGCTGAATGGAGAAGGAAAAGTGGAGAAATATAAAGCTCGGTTAGTAACAAAGGGTTATTCCCAAGTTGAGGGAATTGATTTTGGTGAGCTTTTTTCTCCTGTTGCCAAGTTAACCTCTATAAGATTTGTGTTATCTGTTGCTTTCGCATTTAATTTTGAAGTAGAACAGATGGATGTGCAGACATAATTCCTACACGGGAATCTAGAAGAAGAATATATATGAAGCAACCAAAAGGATTTCTTGTGAAAGGAAAGAAGGAGCTAGTATGCAAGCTGAAAAAATCCACGTATGGTTTAAAACAATCACCAAGGATGTGGTATAAAAAAATTGATACTTATATGTTGGGACTTGGTTTCACAAGAAGCAAAGAGGATCATTGTGTGTATTTTAAATTAATTGGTGATCATTTGATTTATTTGGTCTTTTATGTGGATGACATGTTGTTGATAGGAAACAACAAGGAGATTATCTAGGATGTGAAAACTCAGTTGTCCTCTAAATTTAACATGAAGGATATCAGTGCTTCAAATTTCATTTTGGGCATGGAAATTAAAAGAGATCGGAAAAAGAGGAAACGTTGGTTAAATCAGAGAAAATATGTCGAGACAATATTGCACAAGGTTAATATGCAAGAATGTAAATCAGTCAAGGTTCCTATTCTTGTTGGTGTAAAGTTATCTGTGGATCAGTGTCCCAAGACACATGAATAGGAGGAGGACATGTCTTGTGTTCCATACGCGAGTGCAGTTGGCAATTTGATGTATGCAATGGTTTGTACTAGACCAGACATTGCACATGCAGTGGGAGTCTTGAGTAGGTATATGTCAAAACCAGGGAATGATCATTGGACAACAGTAAACAGGGTTTTCAGGTATTTGCGTGGCACTGCTAGGTATGGATTGTGCTACCAAGGAAGACCGGGATTGAACAGAGTGTTGGATATACATGGCTTTGTAGATGCAGACTGGGCTGGAGATCTGGAACATAGGAGATCTACAAGAGGGTATGTGTTTAACCTATTTGGAGGAGTAATAAGTTGGATGAGAAAAAGGCAGGCTGTAGTGGCACTTTCAACTACAGAAGTTGAATACATGGCAGCCACTCATGCAAGTAAGGAACTAGTATAGTTAAAAGATTGTGTTCAGGTATTGGGTTGGTACAACAAGCTGTAAGGATAGATTGTGACAGTTAGAGTGCAATTTTTCTAGCGAAGACCCTGACTTATCATTCAAAGACAAAGCATATTGCTATTCAATATCACTTTGTGAGAGACATGGTTGAAGAAAAAAAAGTGTTGTTGATGAAGGTGGACACTTTGAAGAATGTTGCAGATTCATTAACAAAATCTGTGAGCACTGAGAAGTTCTCTTGGTGTAGAGGATCCATGGGCATTGTTGCCCTGGATTGTTGACTATGTAACCCTGTAACCCCATGTATGCAAAAAAAACAAGTGGGGGAATTTTGGGTATGTGTTATATTCTTTGCATGAGTAGTAGTGTCGCATTTTTCCTCGATTTTCGTGTCCATTGTTGGTTGGTTTTTCAACACATGGTTTTTGCCGATGGTTATCTATTCCCGGTTAAGAAATTAGGGTTGTTGACTAATCCAGGTCATTGGGTTAGGGTTTTGGATGTTGTTGGCTCCTATATGTATATTGTATTGAAAACAATGTAACCTGATGAATGAATATAGAATATGTTGGTTTTCCCGGTTTGGGTTTCCAGGGGAAAAATATCTGTGTAATGTTTGTATTTGCCATTGTATCTTTTCTGTTCTTTTATTGAAAATCTGTTTGCAGTAAATATTGTACAAGGTTAAAATATATAAGTGTCATCTGCCTTGTGGTATCAAGCCTTTCAAAGATGAGGTATTATGTGATATTTCTCCCCTTGAAGTTTGTGATGTTCTTTTAGGACAACCATATTTGTGGAAGTGTCGTGATGTGTATGAGTCTTGACCCCACAATGTTATTATTACTTTGGGTAGACAATTGTACAGGATACCAGAGGTAGCGCCGCCTATCACTATTTCTTTAATCTCTGCTAAGAAATGCAGTAAGGTCATTTCACAGACCAGGACGTTTGTCTTCTTTGTGATCCATGCTCACAGTAAGCAGAAGGTCTCCACCACATCTGTGGCTTATACAAAGAGCCTCTCTTTGCAGCAAAAGAAAGTGGACGAGATCATGGACGAATACAGATACATCTTCTCCTCACCCGCCAGGGTACTGACACACTACCAAGTCAAGCATCCAATTGATCTGACCCCCGGTGCACCTCTACCTAATGGACTAGTCTATCGTTGCTCGCTGATGGAAAATGAAGAAATCAGGCATCAGATCCAAGATCTTCTTCAAAAGGGGCATATCAGACCCAACTCCTCCCCTTGCAGAAGCCCAATTGTATTGGTGCAGAAGAAGGACGAGACTTGGCGACTCTGCATTGATTACAGAGCCTTAAACAAAATCACAGTCAGGAATTGATACCTCATTCCCAAGATTGATGACCTTCTTGACCAACTCAAGGGGGGAAATTTCTTCAGCAAGATTGACCTAAAGTCTGGCTACCACTAGGTTCCCATCGAACCAATTGATGTATGGAAGACAACCTTCAAATGTAAATAAGGTCTCTTCGAATGGTTGGTCATGCCCTTTGGATTAACAAATGCACTATCCACTTTCATGAGGTTGATGGATGATGTATTGAGACCCTTCACCAATTCTTTTGTGGTGGTATATTTGGATGACATCCTCATCTTCAACAGAACTTGGGAGGAGCACATGCGCCATATTCAACAGGTTTTGAGCACTCTGCAACAACACAAGCTATATGCCAACTTGGAAAAATTCTCTTTTGGCATGAACAAGGTCCAATATTTGGGATACATTGTTGATGAGCATGGGGTAAATGTTGATCTAGCTAAGATCCAAGTTATTCGTGACTGACCAGCCTCGACCAAACTGATCGAGCTTCGGAGCTTCTTGGGACTGGCCAAATTCTACCAACGGTTCATGTTGGGATTCTCCCATATTGCATGGGCCCTCAGCCAGGTGACCAAGGGCGGTGGTAGGGAAAATTTTGTGTGGGGGAAGGAACAACAACGAACATTCGATGATTTGAAGCATCGCTTGTGCTCATATCCAGTACTCTCCTTTCCCAATATCCAACAACCGTTCAATATTGATACTGATGCATCTGACTATGTTGTAGGCGCGGTTATCAATCAACACAGTCATCCTGTGGCATACCATAGTGAGACACTCTCAGATACTGTCTGGAAATACCCTACCTATGACAAGGAAATGTATTCCATTATACAAGCCTGTCGTCAATGGAAACATTACATTCTAGGAAAGGAGCCAATCATCCACACCATAGATGATTTTAGGGGCGAAATTTCGCCCATGGGCGAAATTTAGGGGCTTTCAATTTTTTGTTGGGCGAATTTTTTGTATGAAAGTGATTTTTTAAAACTTATATCATTAGCCCGTAATTTATTTTAGGGGAAAAATCGTGTACAGGGTTAGCCCTTGTTTTTAGGGGAGATAGAGGGAAAA
>ML780301.1:1058492-1117517 GCA_009831015.1 Picea engelmannii
ATTGTCTAAAATATTCGCCAAAAAATTATATATACATTTTATATTATTGATAAAATAGCCCTCAATTTTTCCTATGTATCATGGGGATTCGCCCATTTATTATACATATAAATTTAGGGGGGGTTCTTAAAATCACCCCTGATCCACACTGACCACAAGCCTCTACAGTTCATACAGACACAGAGGAAATTGTAGAACGATCACCATCAGAAGTGGTCCACCTACCTGCAACATTTCCATCTCAACATCAAGTATAAGACAAATCTCTCAAATCATGTTGTTGACTGCCTCAGTCGACCTCCTATGGCTGCACTCACCATTGTGCTCCATTCATGTGGACATGAGACATCTGAGTGGCCCCAATTTTATAAGCAAGATCCAGACTTCGCCACCACCTATCAGCTCTTGGGTACAGGCGCAACTGTCACCGATTTTCACATTCATGACGAACTATTTTGCCACTTGGTCCATCTCTGTGTTCCTACAAGCGCGTGTGCAAAGATGATTTGGGAAGCCCACTACAGTTGGATAGCAGGACATTTTGGCATGGAGAGAACTGTGGTCGTTCTTCATAAACATTTTTATTGGCCAAAACTTCGACATGATGTCAACAAGTATATCAGATTTTGCACTTCCTATGCCATTGCCAAGCCAACCATCAAGAAGCAAGGCTTATACACCCCTCTTCATACTGCCGAGAAGCCTTGGGAATCCATCTCAATCGATTACATGTCTGGTCTTCCGTCCACCAAGAAAGGAAATGACTGCGTATTTGTGGCCATTGATCGATTTTCGAAGATGGCCATTCTCACAACATGCAAGAAGAATATCACAACAACGGATACTGCCAAGCTCTTCTTCGAACGAGCGTGGGTCCATTTTGGGATACCACAGACCATCATCTTCGATCGGGACAACAAGTTCCTCAACACATTATGGCCGAGTCTTTGGTCACTGTTGGACACAAAGCTCACGAAATCCATTGATTTCCACCCCCAAACAAACGACCAAACAAAAGTCGTCAATCAGATGATTGTGCACATCCTCTGCATGTACAACTCTAAGCATCCACGTACATGGGATGAGAGTCTCCCCTATGTTCAACACATTTACAACAAGGCTCTCCATAGCTCCACCGACCATAGCCCATTTCAGGTGGGGTTGGGATTCCAACGCTTGGGTCCCATTGATGTTTCAATACCTCTTTCCACCACACAAACACACTCTTCCCATGATCAGTATGTGATAAAAAAAGCCACCAGATTCATTGAGCGGATTCATCACATCTGCCAATAGATCCAGGAGATTTTGCATAAATCCAATGCTAAGTACAAGCAATGCCATGATCAACATAGGAAACCGCACCAGTTTCAGGTTGGTGACAAAGTCTGGTTACATTTGCAGAAGGAGTGTCTCACAGGGTCCCATCGGAAGCTCCACCCACTTTGTTATGGGCCTTACACTATCACCAAGACTGTGGGTAGAAATGATTTTGAGCTCAACACTCCACCCTTCCTTGGCCTGCACCCAGTGTTCAATGTGGACCTCCTTCGGCCATATTTTCCACTATTATTGGACACCTCAGAGATCGCAGAAGAACTGACACCAACATAGATCAACCTTGACTGCATGGAACAAGCATCCACTGATTAGATAGTGGACACACATGTCAATGGCACTCACCAGCAGAGGATTCAGCTTTATCGAGTTGCCAAGGCAGGGAAACTCCTGCACCAAGGTAAGTGGCACACCCGGGGCCAAATCCAGCAGAAGTTTCCTCACCTGATGGAGGAACTCAACGCAATGGAGACCATTGCTTCCTAAGGGAGGATGATTGATCCAGTTGGATATTGGTGGCCACCCACCTATTCCAACTCGATCCTCTTGTCCGTTTTTCGTTTAGCACGTTCTTCTGTACTTCTTTGTAATTGTGGGTTCTACACTTATGGGGTTGTCTGAAGCCCTACACATATTCTAGGTGGATATTGGTGGCCTCTCACCTAATCCAACTGGCTTATTTTGTATGTTTTCATGTCAACACATCTTGCTTTACTTCCAAGCGCGTTTTGGAGCCCAAAAAAGTGTTTTTTTGGCTTGCCATAGTCAAACTGTAGACAGATTTTGAGTTTGATGGCGGAATGTGTATCTCTTTGAAAGACCTTTCCAACGAGCTATCACACGCCTAAAACGGAGGTCGTATGCAAAAGTTACGACCCCGAGAAGTTGAGGTACCAACTTACCCATAGGGGCCCACATGACTTTTAGCGTTTCACCTCCTAGGGTTAGGTTTTTGGATGTCTAGGGTTTTGGCATTCATGAGTAATATCAAAAAGGTCTCTGAGCCTCATTGTAATTCATTCTGCTCAGACAGATATGCGTAGAAGCCACATCTCTTCTCATAGATAGCTACCACCATTCGAGAAAGTGTTTCGGTTCTGCAGTCTTACCGTTTCAACCTATTTTATTTATTCAATAGAAGATATTGTTCACTGGATATTTGTGTTATTCTTTATATCTATGTGTTTATTGTATTTAGTCTGTTAATCAGTTTGTTCCGCTCCTAAGTCAGGATCACTTTGGCACAACACAGAGCGCTCATTGGACAACTTCAAGACGAAGTGGACTTCCTTCGTAGACAGGGGGAGACGATGCAAACACAATTGGAAGCAAGGGACTCATCTTCAGAGCCCTCATTCCATAATCAGAATGAAGTGGAACACAACAGACCCAAAAACAATACGAAATTGATATTTCCATATCTGAATGTGGCTCTGGTGCCACCAGCAGAGGAAGAATTCATAATTTTTTTTGTATAGCCTGTCATAATTTTGCAAAGTTATGTAATGTATAGGGTAAATGTTTTTGAATGCTAAATTTTTTGGACACAATAAAGAAGGATAATATTTATAGGAATGTCAACTCTTTTATCGTAATTGAAAGTTATATGCTGTTGGATTTTCTTCTTTACCAACGCTTTCCTATGTACTCAGCGACCTCGGTCGCACTTTTTTGTTAATAAATTTTTCTCCAATTTTTATTAAAAATTTATTAAGTACGATTTAATCTTCAGGTTGTAAAATTTGAATTAACGAATGTTTAATATAGAATAATTAACTATTTGGTAACAGTGAGATAAATGATACATACATTTATGTTGCAAGATTTACATATAATGAATCAATTATAAAATTATCATGTAACAAAATACAAGGGCAAATTGTATTTTGACCTTTATTAGGATAATGAATAATTTACCTTTATCTTTTTTAGGTAAGTAATATGATTCGCAAAAATAAAATAATAAGGTAACTTTAAAAGCGTTCTAGGATTTGTACTATAATTACTATTTGAAAAATGGATCTACATTAATTTCCATTAAAACATATGTCATGTTATCCTTTGAACTTGTAGATAAGATAGATGTCATCTTGGAATTAGTTTATATAACAATCATTAAAGATAGTGCGAGAGATGTTGCTTTGGGATTTTAAGATAAAGAATATTGAATGACGAGCTTGTAGATGATTTATTTAACTCTTGCCACGTGCATTCCATAGCATGTAGTGGTCTCCACTTGGTTCTCATGCTTGCATGAAGTCTGCATGGATCCTATGCGTGCATCTATCTACATTTGGCTTGTGGCTCATGACCCAAGTTCAATCCCAAGGGATGTTTAATGCAACAGGGTGGACCAAAGGATATAGTTTTGCAGTGGTTCGATTCAATATTTCCATTGCAGTTTACTCCCAGGAAAAATAATTATCGCCTTGTAGCTTTCGGAAATACAGCCTAGTTCTAGTTGTTTTCTCCTAAGAATGAAAAATGCCCTGTTCTTGAGTCCTAATAATTTGTTGGATGAACCGACGCATCGATTTAGACAAGGTTGGTTTAAATTTCACATAAATTTCTTCTGTACTAATTAATCCTTTAGTTGATATTCAAGTGCAAAACGTTATACTAATTCTTTGGAATAATGTTGATTATTGTTCATCCATTGCTTACTGATGTAGCTTCAGAACCTGAAGTAGCAACAAGTCTATATCGGTTGTAATCTTCAATTAAGAAGGTGAAGAATATGGAAAGGTGTTCCAGTAAGATGATAGGAAGCTGCAAGGGAAGAGAGCATTGTCTTTCTGCAACAACTCTTGAAGAGTACATATATGCCCTTTTATCAGGGAATCATGTATCCACATCGATATATAATCATATTTGGCAGTTGAAAGTAAAAAAAAAGATACCATATAAACAAAGGAAAATAGAAAGGTGAAAAACAAAGGAGAAAGAGATGCATTTCCCACCCTGCTAATCTTTCTTTATTTTTTTATTCTTTGAATGAAAAAATCAATTTGCCCATCTCTCCACTACTTTGGTGGTTCCTAAAGAATGTGACTTGTCAATGGTTCCTCAAAAAAACTTTAGATTATTTATCTATTGTAGGTGTGTCTGATGGATTTGATATTACTCCTGTAACTCTAGGGAAACCACGTGATTTATGGCACCCTCCCCATCAAAGAAACAACAATAGCTCAATGAATGTTTTTGACATTGGAGGTGGCCTTCAACCAACTAAAACTGGAGGCGACAGTGCGTCTAGTGTTGTTGCGCTCTCTACGACTTCATTAACCTCAAAGCCTTCGTTACTTACACCAGATGGAAACAATGCCTCAACTGCTTTGAGGAATTTGTGAATTCAGATATCTCATTGATGCATTGTAATCTTCCTAGTGTCGATCATGGAACTAATGCTTCTAGGTGTCTTGCGCATGTTGATGAGACTCCAATTTCACCTTGGAGAAATCTCTCATGTACAAATAGATGTGATTTTTAACTCAAACGTTGAAGTTGAAGAAAACAACAATCATCGGGATCCTCTTTACTGGCCTCTTAATCCCGACTCTTATTGGCAGCTTGAAGAATACTGGGACAACTAGTTTTTTTTTTTCTAGGTATGACTAGGGTTTTATTTGTAAAACACAAGACTATAAATTTAATATCTTTTGGTAACTCTCAACCACAATAGTAGGGTGGAAGGTTTTATTTGTAAAACACAAGACTGTAAATTTAATGATGGGTTTTATTTGTAAATAAGACTGTAAATTTAATATCTTTTGGTAACTCTCAACCACAATAGTAGGGTGGAATGTTTATGGGAGAAATCTTTTTCATCATTCTTCATAAGTTATAATTTGAGAGTAATAAAAAATATAATTAGATGGTGTGAATAGTAAAGAATATTAGTTGTTCTGGATTAATTGTCTACTACCGAGTTTAAATTATCTGTATGATCTATCAGAAAAAGGAGTAAGTTGGGGAACAAATCTGGACTTGGGATTCTTGCGCACACTAAATATGGTCTCTCTTGAATACATTCATCATTTCATTGTGGTAGATTACATTTCTTTGCATGCTATTTTTAGTATCTATCAATGAGAAATTAAAAACTGAATAATTACTATACTCCAACAGATTTATACGAACTTATAAAACTTACAGGTTGCATTTTCTTACCATAGATGCTTCAAAATTGCATTTTCTGACCATGGATTCTTTAGAATTCTTCTGATTCTGAGAACTTCTTCAGAGTTAAAATTGAACATGAAAATGTTGTAGATTACCCCAAAGTTGTAGATTTACTAACAAATATGTGGTGCTTTGATATTTCAGAGGATTCTTGAGCAATGTCCATCCAGGCCTTTACCAGGGACTGGACCGTTGAATCAAGTTTACAATATGTTGGGAAGGAAAACTCTATTGGAGACACCATGTGAAAAGTGAGAAGGAAAACTTCATTGCATGCACCGTTTTCAAAGTGAGAGGGAGAGGATGAGTCGTTGATGGAATGGACTCAATTGTATGAAGGGATGTGCAAATGAAGATGGAATGGGATTGGCCTTGTGTGGCCTTATCTGCTAATTATTCACGGGACTCGACCTCCATTGATGGACACGAATCTTGGATGGTTCTCAGCCTATGCTGTTGGGTACATAACCCTACTGAAGAACCTCAGTAAAGAAGGGGAGTGGAGCAGAAACATTAAATGTTAACAAACTAATGTAGTCAGCATTTCGTAAGTTTCAAACAAAAGACTTTGCATATTTTCTCCCTATGCCTCAAGAAGAGGCCAAATAAAACCTCAAATAAAAACTTCGAATAAAAACTCAAATCTAAGTTCGAAAATTGCATAAAGATCTCCAAACTTTGGTTTAAAATGGTTCGTGTTGCTTTGGTCTGAGTGAAATAACAACTAAAAACCATTTACTAATAGTCCCTACATCTGAAGGGTAGGGACTAATAAATCATTCCTTATAAGAAAGCATTCGTAGCTTGAAGTAACATTGACAGAAAATCATCCTCCCCGATCACAAGAAATGTTAAAACCATCACTTAGGCATGGCATCATTGAAAAGAGAGCATGATGTCTTAAAGCCTTCAATTTTTACGATAAATCATTCACTTTTCACTATGAATGTCATAAAAAAGAATCTTCCACATCGAATTTGTGTTGAAACTTACATGTAAAGTCAAAAGGAATAAAGAAAAAACAAATAATATAATTAGTCAAGACAGATTGAGTAGCTTGTTTAAGGCACTTCAAGGAAGCAAGTGCTGAACAATGTACATATACTTTGCAGAATCACAACAGTGTACATATACTTGGCGGAATCACAAATTTTGTAACGTTGTATTCTAAATATGTTAATTTTTTTTTTGTCCTTTTTTTGGTATATTTGTTCCAATTTTGGTGAAATATTGTTGGATTTGTAGATTTGAGTGGTTAAATTTGTATAATTCAAGTGTTTCTGAATTTTTTCAACAAGTGAATCCATTTTTACATTCATAAATGCAATTTAAATAACAGAAAGTTGTAATTTCGCGCTAATATATACTATGGAATTAGGACAAAAAAACAAAAAACATAGAACAATTAAACAACCCCTTTTATAATTGTTTCACTTAGTCTTATGGGAAAACTCTAAACTTCGCAAGGTACTGCCTCGATTTAAGAAGACAAACGTTGGTAAGAAAGGCCATCAAGATTCAAGCATAAGATTAAAATGATTCAAAACAGTAACTTGCGAGGCGAATGATTCCACTGGCCAAAAATGCGATGACGATTCAGGCATAGGATCAAAATGATTCAAAATAGTAGATTTCGAGAGAATAATTCCAGAATAACTAACAAAAATTTTGGTTGTTGTCATAGTTCTTTTAATCAAATATCTAGGTCATAGTTTCAGTTTTAATCAAATTTCTGAGTCATAGTTTTAGACTGCTTACATAGGTTTTAAGGGTCTTTGAATCAAATTAGGTACTTAAAAAACCCAAAAAAATATTTAATATAATGAAATTAAAATTTTTGGAATAATGCTTTTGTATAAGCATTTGGAATAGTGCTTTCGCTGTGAATTTTTTGCCTGTTCCTACCCCGCCTGTAAGGAACAAGTGCACAAGAGTGTGCATGTTTAAGCGTTTTTTAATTGCAATGCCCTTTAGGATTGCTTGATGTTATTGATTCAGCAGTCGTCTAACTCTGTAGGATTCATTATTTTCAATAAAGAAAGGATGTTTTGTGAATTGAAAGCCCAGATTGATACATTTTTCAATGGTGGCTTCTCGAGGACAAGGAAAATATGCTTGGAGTTCTAGTTGTTTTATGGATTGTCAATGTATCATCAACATTGCCAGGGTTTCCTAGTTCATGAACTGCACTTTCTAAATCACCCCATGTTGGATTAACATTGTATGTAAATCTAGATTCATTGGTTTGTATTGTAGTCTCATAAGCAATATATGCAACTTCCCATGTAGGGAAGTTATGTTTTAATGTGTTTTCATTTTGATCAAATGGAACGTACAACAATAGTTTTTCTCTACAATAGTTTTCATAGTCAGTGTGTTTGTTGTATTTGAAAAAACATATTACATTTGTTTTTTTTTTTCTTTTTGATATGGGTGTACCATTTTTTTTTTAATGCGATACGAACTCTGCTAGGTAGATGTGCTTAACATGAGATGGGCGTTGGAGATAATAATCAATAATAGAGTGACATATTATGTCCTATAAATTATCAGGCTCTTGTTCTAGCAATGACGGTGGTTTAAGCACAAATGTGTGTTTCTAAAGTGGAGATGTGTTTATGAAGACACATTTCCTTGAACTACAGTTCAGAGGCAGGGAAAGTGCAATGTGGACTGCTTGTTGAGCAAACATTTGTTGAAGATTAAGTAATGTATTTCCAAGTGTACGTATCATTTGGAATAATGACAGCTTTCAGAAATACAACCTAGTTCTAGTTGTTTTCTCCTAAGAATGACAAATGCCTTGTTCTCGAGTCCTAATAATTTGTTGGATGAACCGACGCATCGATCAAGACAAGGTTGGTTTAAATTTCACATAAATTTCTTCTGTACTAATTAATCCTTTAGTTGATCTTGAAGTGAAAAATGTTCTACTAATGCTTTTGGAATAATGCAGATTATTGTTCATCCATTGCTTACTGACGTAGCTTTAAAACCTGAAGTAGCAACAAGTCTATACCGGTTGTAATCTTCAGTTAAGAAGGTGAAGAAGATGGAAAGGTGTTCCAGTAGGATGCCAGGAAGCTGCAAGGGAAGAGAGCATTGTCCTTCTGCAACAACTCTTGAAGAGTACATATATGCCCTTTTATCAGGGAATCATGTATCCACATCGATATATAATCATATTTGGCAGTTGAAAGTTAAAAAAAATATACCATATAAACAAAGGAAAATAGAAGGGTGAAAAACAAAGGATAAAGAGATGCATTTCCCACCTTGCTAATCTTTCTTTATTTTTTTATTCTTTGGATGAAAAAATCAATTTGCTCATCTCTCCACTACTTTGGTGGTTCCTAAAGAATGTGACTTGTCAATGGTTCCTCAAAAAAAATTTAGATTATTTATTTATTGTAGGTGTGTCTGATGGCTTTGATATTACTCATGTAACTCCAGGGAAACCACGTGATTTATGGCACCCTCCCCATCAAAGAAACAACAATAGCTCAATGAATGATTTTGACATTGGAGGTGGCCTTCAACCAACTAAAACTGGAGGAAGTAGTGCGTCTAGTGTTGTTGTGCTCTCTACGACTTCGTTAACCTCAAAGCCTTCATTACTTACACTAGATGGAAACAATGCTTCAACTGCTTTGAGGAATTTGTGAATTCAGATATCTCATTGATGCATTGTAATATTCCTAGTGACGATCATGGAACTAAGGCTTCTAGGTGTCTTGCGCATGTTGATGAGACTCCAATTTCGCCTTGGAGAAATCTCTCGTGTACAATTATATGTGATTTTCAACTCAAACGATGAAGTTGAAGAAAACAACAATCATCGAGATCCTCTCTATTGGCCTCTTAATCCCGACTCTTATTGGCAGATTGAAGAATATTGGGACAACTAGGGTTTTTTTTGTAAAAATAAGACTGTAAATTTAATGATGAGTTTTATTTGTAAATAAGAGTAAATTTAATATATTCTTGTAACTCTCAACCATCAGTTGTTCTGGATTAATTGTCTACTACAGAGTTCAAATATTTTTCAATAGCAGAAGATAAAATAATATTCAGCAAAAATGTTATCTGTATGATCTATGATCTATCAGGAAAAGGAATAAGCTGGGGAACAACTTTGGACTTGGGATTCTTGTGCACACTAAATATGGTCTTTGTTGAATACATTCATCATTTCATTGTGGTAGATTACATTTCTTTTCATGTTATTTTTAGTATCTATCAATGAGAAATTAAAAATTGAATAATTACTATACTCCAACAGATTTATACGAACTTATAAAACTTGCAGGGTGTGTTTTCTTACCATAGATGCTTCAAAATTGTGTTTTTTGACCATGGATGCTTTAGAATTCTAACTTCATTGGAGTTAAAATTGAACCTGGAAATGTTGTAGATTACCCCAAAGTTGTAGTGAAAACCTGACCCGTTGTTGTTCTTTTGCAAATTAATGAAGAAGGAGGTTTACTAACAAATATGTGGTGCTCTGAGATTTCAGAGGCTTCCTGAGCAACTTCCACCCAGGCCTTTACTAGAGACTGGACTGTTGAATCAAGTTTACAATATGTTGGGAAGGAAAACTCCATTGGAGGCACCGTGTGCAAAGTGAGAAGGAAAACTCCATTGGAGGCATTGTTTTCAAAGTGAGAGGGAGAGGGAGAGGGAGAGGGTGAGTCGTTGATGGAATGGGATCGAGTGTATGAAGGGATGTGCAGATGAAGATAGAATGGGCTTGGCCTTGTGTGGCCTTATCTGCTAATTATTCACGGGACTCGACCTCCATTGATGGACACGAATCTTGCATGGTTCTCAACATGTGCTGCTGGGTACATAACCTTATTGAACCTTAGTAAAGAAGAGGAGTGAAGAGCATAAACATTAAATGTTAACTAACTAATGCTATCTCTGGAGATAACATTAGTTCACCTCAAGAGATGTACACTTTAATCTAGTCATCATTTAGTAAATTTCAAATGAAAAACTTTGCATATCTTCTCCCTATGCCTTCAGAAGAGGTCTAAAACTTAGGATAAAAAATCAAATCTGAATTCAAAAATTGCATAAAACTCTCAAAACTTTGGTTTAAAATGGTTCTTGTTGCTTTTGCTTTGGTATGAGTGCAAGAACAACTAAAAACAGTTTACTAATAGTCACTGCATCTAATAAAGTGTTCCTTATAAGAAAGCGTAATAAAGTGTTCCTTATAAGAAAGCATTCGTTGCTTAAAGTAACACTGACAGAAAATCAGCCTCCCCGATCACAAGAAACGTTAAAACCATCACTCGGGCATGGCATCATTGAAAAGAGAGCATGATGTCTTAAAGCCTTCAATTTTCAAGATAAATTCATTCACTTTTCACGATGAATGTCATAAAAAAGAATCTTCCACATCGAATTTGTGTTGAAACTTGCACGATAAAGTCAAAAGGAATAAATGAAAAACTAAGAATATAATTAGTCATGACAGATTGAGTAGCTTATTTAAGGAAGCATGGAACAATGTACATATATTTTTTTATTTTTATTTTTTGTCTTTTTTATATATATAATATTTGTTTTAAATTTAGTGAAATATTGTTAGATTTATAGATTTGAGTGGTTAAATTTACATAATTCAAGTGTTCCAAAATTTTTCAACAAGTAAATTCATTTCTACATTCATAAATACAATTTAAATAATAAAAAATTGTAATTTCGTAATATAAACTACCAAATTAAAACACAAAAACATAGAACAATTAAATAACTCCTTTTATAATTGCTTCACATTTAAAAAGTTATTCTTATCAGAAAACACTGAACTTCGCAAGGTATTGCCTCGATTTATGAAGGCAAACGCTGGTAAGAAAGGCCATCAAGATTCAGGCGTAAGATTAAAATGATTCAAAACAGTACCTTTCGAGGCGAATTATTCCGCTGGCCAAAAAGGCGATCACGATTCAGCCGTAGGATCAAAATGATTCAAAACAGGAGATTTCGAGAGAAATTTTGGTTGCTGTCATAGTTCTTCTAACAGACCAAAGGAATGTTAAATATAGTGTAACCTCAACAGTCTGACTGTACACTGCTAGCTGTCCTAGCCAGCTGTACTTTCTATTCTTGATTTGCTTGAGCCTATTTAGCTCAGCTATTTCCCATTGCATTGTACACACTCTTCAGATTTACTTCTTCAGTATTTCTTCTTACATTCTAATATATTGTTTTCTGTTCTATTCTTTTCTCTCTGCATTTCTTGCTTCACAATTTTTCATGGTATCAGAGCTTCAGCAGTAAGCCTCTTCACACAGTCCGGAGAGCAACTCGATCCTCGAACAACGCAGAGCTTCACGGATCTTGAGAGCACGCGACACAGTCTTTTTCACAAAGCTTGGAGAGTTGTCTGTCATACTCTCGAAAGATCCTTGCAGGAAACTTCCACGAGGAAGCAGGTCGTCTTACGTTCAAAAGATCAACGTAGGAAGCTTGCAGAGGAAGCAGAGCGTACTACGCTCGAAAGTTTCGAGAAGCAGAAACACGAGAAGGAAGCGGAGACCGAGAAAGAAGAAATAGTAAAGATTCTTGTAATCTTTTCAAGAATCATCAAAATTCACGAAGAAGAGCTGCAGGACGGAAGCACATTTAAAGAACTCGAAGAATTCGTTCAAAATCGTTAAAGATTCCTGCAGAAGGCAGAATCGTTTAAAGTTTTTCGAAATTCGCTCAAATCTGTCAAAGATTGGAGCACTTAACAAAGAATCCGTGTATTTCTTTCAAATCTTTGAAAGATTCACGAATCTTTCTTCCACAGGAGCAAAGAATGCATCTCAGGTGCAAAGAATAGCCTGCAAGGCCGTAACATTCGACCTATGAAGGGATCCAGAGCGGGAAACCAGTTCAGAAGGGACGAGGAGAGCACGGAAAAGGCGAAAGAGTTTTAGTCGTTAGATCTTGCGCAGAGGTCCGACAGCCATTGGATCAGCGAGAAAGTGCACGAGGTTTAGTCCTCTACAGCGCCAAGGAGAAATTTTGACTTGTGAAATCCCAACATCATCTGGACCGTCCATCAAGAGACACGTGGCGAGATCACGACACTTCGCTGACTCGCAAGGTGTAAACGTCAGAAGACTGTCGTGAGAATTCATGAATCGCGAAATCACGAGTCATTCTGGACCGTTGGATCGCGAAAGATCGTGAGCCGTCGATCTTATCCCATCGCAAAATCGGGGATCGGGAGTTGGACGAGCGAAGGAGACTGCTCTCCAAAACTTCGATACGCGATATCGCGAAATCCCGAGAGGACTTGTGATCCGTCCATCTCAGAGGATAGGTGGCAGCAGATCCAAGTGCTGTCAAATCGGCATATCCGAGTTTGCGGTTTTGAAAGACCGTCGCAACAAGAGTTCTAAACTCGCAAAATCGCGATTCACGAAATAGCGATAAGATCACAGCCGTCCATTTGTTCAGACACGTGGCGAACATCGAGGAAACCGTCGGCGTTTCGGCAACCAGAGTTTTCAAGTTGACAAAAACTTTGGAGTCGTAAGTCGTGAAATTGCGAAACGACGAGGACTGTCCATCTTGAGGGGACGCGTGGCGTAAATCCGAGGACTCGGGAAAAGTCCCAAAAAGGAAAGGGCCATCGGAATTTCGCGAATCCTGAGGACAAGAAGCACGAGCATTTCGGAACTGCGAAGTCCGAAATCCCGAAAGGAGGAAAGCTCCTTTTTGGGGCTCAGCTGACGTCATCTTGTCAAAAGGAGGGATCGGGAATCTCGATGGTGAAACCCCCGAAGCAAACTTGAGCCGTCCATCTGTTGGGATGCGTGGCAGAGATCAAAGGAATTGGGAAAGTCCCGAAAGGAAAGCGCCATCGGCAAATCGGAGATCGGGTAATCGAGGAGTCAGAAGATCTCGTCATCAGGGTTCACGAAGTCCCGATTCGCAATATCCCGATAAGATCTGGACCGTTGATTTGTCCAAAGGCAAATTTCACATTTCGGCAAATTGAAAGGCAAAAAACCGGAAAATCCCGTAGCGCTTTAACATCAAGGCGCGTGGTCACATTGCAAGGTGACTAAGGCCAAACTCAAGGCCGATAAGCTCTTTTCAGCCATCGACAAATCGGCATTTCGGCGATCGGAGGTAAATACGAAATTTCCCTCTATTTTTTCTGCAAATTTTTTTTATGGCGTCGTCTAGCAACTTAGGACCAACTTAGGGTCCGATTCTTCTGGGAAAGAATTACGAGTTTTGGTCTCTTCGGATGAGATCCTTCTTGCAAGCACAAGAATGCTGGGATCCAGTGGATCTTGGATATGTGGAACCAGATCCAGCAGCCCTTACTGCCATGACAAATCCACAGAGAATTGCTCAGGCAACATTGAGGAACAAAGAAAATAAAGCAAAATTTTGGATTCAAAATTCTGTGGATGACTCGATTTTCTCAAAAATCACAGGCGCTGGTACTTCAAAACAGGCCTGGGACATCCTTAAATCTTCCTATCAAGGAAATGACAGGGTCAAAACAGTTAAACTGCAGACCTTGAGAATGCAATTCGAGACTCTAAGGATGACAGAGTCCGAAAATGTCGATCAGTTCATGACCAAAGTCATGGGAATTGTGAACCAGATCAGACTGACTGGTGAAGCCATCACTGATCAACGCATTGTTGAGAAAGTCCTCAGAAGTTTACCCAAGAAATTCAAAATGGTTGTAACAACAATCCTTGAATCCAAGGATTTGTCAAGTTTTTCAATAGATGAGTTAATTGGTTCTCTGGTGACACATGAGACCAGACTGCATCTCACAAATGAGTCAATCTCGAATGCCTTCAAAACTCAATTCTCCTTCAGTAGAGGGAGAGGTAGAGGAAGAAGTAAAGGTCACCAAGGAAGAGGGAGCAATCAAAGTAACCCTCACTCCACTGGAGGTAACAAACAACAATATCAGAATCAAAATTTCCAAGGTCAAAGACAACAGCAACAAAATCAACATCAGAATTTCCAGCCTCAAAGAGGCAGAGGGAGAAGATCAAATGACAAATAAAGCATTCAATGCTATTACTGCAAAAAGTATGGGCACTATGAATCTGAATGCAGGAAGAAGCAAGCAGATCAGCTCTCAGGCAGAGCACATGTGTCAAATCAAATGGGAGAAAACTCAGGAGGTATGTTTCTCTCCTGTCACAAGACTGAAGAACAACCTAAAGATATCTGGTTGTTGGACAGTGGATGCAACAATCACATGACAGGTAACAAAGATTTACTTTCATGCATTGATTCTTCAATCTCGTCTGATATTACACTTGGAAATGATTACTTAGTCAAAGTTCAAGGAAAAGGAACTGTTCCTATTCTTACTAAACAGAATGTAAAGAAAGACATAAACAATGTCTACCATGTTCCAGATCTGAAACATAACTTGTTAAGTGTAGGACAACTCATTGAAAAAGGCTATAAGGTACTTTTTGAGGGAGCATCTTGCAAAATATATGACAAATACCCCAGCAGAAAATTAATTTCTGAAATCCAAATGACTCCAAATAGGATGTTTCCCCTTACCCTCAGAACTGCAAATCTGAGTCAACCATATGCACAGAGTGCATCAACCTTGAATGAAACAATGGTTTGGCATACAAGATTTGGACATCTACCATTCCAGAGTCTAAGTCTTCTTCAGAAAAACTCCATGGTCAAAGGTCTACCTATCTTTAAAGAGAAAATTCCCCCATGTGAGTCTTGCATGCTTGGAAAACATAAGAGAACTAGTTTTCCACAGTCTTCCAATCAAGCTAAACAACATCTTGAACTTGTTCACACTGACCTATGTGGACCAATGCAAACAGAGTCAATAGGTGGTAGATTTTACTTTCTAACGTTTATTGATGATTTCAACAGAAAAATATGGATCTATTTTCTCAGACACAAGTCTGAAACTTTTGCAAAATTCAAAGAATTCAAGGCAGAAGCTGAAAAATAGAGTGACAAATATATCAAAGCACTCAGGTCTGATGGAGGAGGAGAATACAACTCCAGAGAATTTGTAAATTTCTGCAAATCTCAAGGCATCATCATGCAAACCACAACAAGGTATACTCCACAACAGAATGGAGTGGCTGAAAGGAAAAATCAGACAATAATGAATATGGAAAGAACACTTCTCAAAGAGAAAAGTTTGTCAAATACTTTTTGGGGTGAAGCAGTAGCATGCTCAGTTTATCTTTTGAATAGATCCCCAGTCTAAAGATGAAAGTTCCCCAAGAAGCATGGAGTGGGACAAAGCTAAATGTAGTGCATCTAAGGACATTCAGATGCATAGCATACGCTCACATACCTTCAGAATTAAGGAAGAAACTTGATGACAGAAGTGAGAAATGTATTTTCACTGGATATAGTGAAACATCTAAAGCTTACAGGCTTTACAATCCAATCACCAAGAAATTAATTCTCAGCAGAGATGTAAAATTTCTAGAAAATCAATTCTGGAATGATTCAGAAAATCAACAAATGGACAGTCAAAATCCATTGTTACCAAGTTCTAAAAATGCAGAAAATTCAGGACAACAAGTACCTCAAACCATTCTTCCAAGATTGCAGGTACAAAGACAACCAGAAAACTCACAGGATAACTAAACTTCCAGCAGAGAATCATTCTCTGAACCACAAAATCAGAGAACTCGAAGTTTGAGAGAAATCCATCAGCAGTTGGATGACTTTGAACAGCACAACCTTTTTGCTTTAATGTCATGTCAACCTACATCGTTTAAGGAAGCAGCTAAGGAGACACATTGGGTTCAAGCCATGAACCAAGAAATTGACTCCATTGAGAAGAACAAGACATGGGATCTTGTTGATTTGCCAACTCACAAAAAGAGTATTGGTGTCAAGTGGGTTTACAAAACTAAACTCAATGAAAAATGGCAGATTGAAAAGCACAAGGCAAGACTTGTTGCCAAAGGATTCTCACAACAACCAGGTATTGATTATGGTGAAACTTTTGCTCTAGTAGCAAGATTAGACACTGTAAAGACTCTATTGGCCATAACAACACAACACAAATGGCAAGTATACCAGATGGATGTCAAGTCAGCATTCCTGAATGGTTTTTTAGAAGAAGAAGTTTATGTAGATCAACCACCTGGATTTGAAGTCCCAGAGCACCTAGCCAAAGTATATCGGTTGAAGAAATCCTTGTATGACTTAAAGCAAGCTCCAAGAGCTTGGTACAATAGAATTGACACTTACCTGATCAAAAGTGGTTTGAACAGAAGTGAAAATGAGCCAACTCTTTACACCAAAACAGATCAACACGGTAAAATTTTGATTGTATGTTTATATGTTGATGACATGATCTATACAGGAAATCTTGAGTTAACAGATTTTAAACATGCCATGCAATCTGAGTTTGAGATGATAGATCTTGGCATAATGAAATATTTTTTAGGGATTGAGGTTCATCAATCAGCCAAAGGCATTTTTTTCTGTCAGCAAAAGTATGCAGCAGACATCCTCAAAAGGTTTCGCATGGAAGGATGCAATCCAGCGGAAACTCCCATACCATTTGGCAAAAAATTAAGCAAGAATGATGCAGGTCCTACAGTGGACTCTACTCTATACAAAAGTTTAGTAGGCAGTTTGTTGTATCTTACAGCAACTAGGCCTGACATAATGTATGCAACTAGCCTTGTTTCTAGATTCATGGAATCACCCAAAGATTCTCATTGGAAAATGGAAAAACGAATTTTGAGATATGTTGCAGGAACACTAAATTTTGGCTTATGGTACACTAAATCTGATTGTAATCAACTTTCTGGTTACACAGACAGTGATTTTGCAGGCAGCCTAGATGACAGGAAAAGCACATCTGGACATTTTTTTCAACTGGGCACGAACCTAATCTCATGGGCATCAAACAAACAACCAATTGTTTCAATATCTTCTGCAGAGGCAGAGTATGTCTCTGCTACCTCAGCTTCCTGTCAAGCTGTATGGCTGAGAAGAATATTAAAAGATATGTCACATACAGAAAAGGATCCAACTCCTATATTCTGTGACAATACCTCAGCAATTGCTCTATCTAAAAATCATGTGTTTCATAAGAAGAGCAAACACATTGACACTCGTTTTCATTTCATACACGAGCTAGTCAATAATGGTGATATTGCACTACAATTCTGTGGTTCTCGAGATCAACTTGCTGATATTTTCACAAAGCCACTAGGAAAGTCAGTTTTTGATTTTCAGAGACAACACCTAGGCATAATTAGTGCTGATGATTGTAACTGTTGAGTTTAAGAGGGAGTGTTAAATATAGTGTAACCTCAACAGTCTGACTGTACACTGCCAGCTGTCCTAGCCAGCTGTACTTTCTATTCTTGATTTGCTTGAGCCTATTTAGCTCAGTTATTTCCCATTGCATTGTACACACTCTTCAAATTTACTTCTTCAGTATTTCTTCTTACATTCTAATATATTGTTTTCTGTTCTATTCTTTTCTCTCGGCATTTCTTGCTTCACAATTTTTCAAGGAATAAGATTACTGTATTTGTACCCAACGGAAAAAGACCACCTTATTCCTGCCACTCCAATGAATGCTGCCTGCATTTTTGGGAAAAATAAAGTAAACTTGTATATTCAAAACCCCAACGACTCTAAAATTTCTGAAAACGTACAGCCAGGATCGAGGTTGCTCCGACAACGAATTCGCAATGAAGGAAGCGTTGGAACTTCAAAGACAAGCGCCATACTGATGTAATCTGGAAGGCTGGAGACTATTTAAAGGGCTTCTGCTCCCATGCATGGAGAGCAAGGCCACCATTTAAAGGGCGTGTCAGGTTGATGTTGGCAGTGTCGTCAGGGCGCGACCTCGGTCGGCGACCACTGAATAATCATTTTCCCGGTTGAATTTGGCGGTGACTTAGTGACGCCCACAATAATGATGAGATGCAGTGTGAAGTGGCAATGAGCTTTGTGAAATGTTAATTTTTGATATTTGTGATTCCATCGATCTAAAATGCTAGTTTTCTTTATTGTTATTATTGGCCTTCTTTATTGTTAAACCAAAACTCTTAAAAGTAAAGTTTTATGATCAAAGTTTTTATTAATAAAGTGAACTATATCTTCCAATAAAATTATTATCTCATTTGAGAAATAATTTCCTTGAATAGTGGAGAACATAGCCTATTTCATGATCCTTGCTTTTAAAGTTTTGTGAGATTTTTGATAAATGATTAGAATTACAAATTTTGATTATTGAAATTGTAGTATGGTGTTGTTTTGGCTTACAAAGTTACACAATTTCATTATTGAAATCACAAATTTTCATTGTTGAATTCCATAAATTTATTAGGAATAATTGAGAAATAAATAAATTAGTATATGGTTAGAACAACTAATTTGTTCGAGACTCTCCGGAGTTTCTTGAATAGTCTAAACTCCTATATATACATAATGCATTTCATGTAATGGATGCAAGGATGAAATTTGATTTCAGATGAAGGATCTTGGACAATTACACTAGTCCTTGGGCAAGTAAATATACAAAGGAGTTACTCAAGAGGTTTAACATGAATGAATGTAAGGTAGTGTCTACTCCATTACAATGAAATGTTAACCTCACCAGTAATAATGATACAAAGGGGGTAAATGATACTTTGTATCAACAATTGGTGGGAAGTCTGAATTATCTCACTACAACTAGGCTAGATATTGCATATTCAATCAATATATTTAGTCAATTTATGGCTAAGACTCATAACAATCATTGGAAAGAAGTAAAGAGAGTTCTTCAATATTTGAAAGGGACTTGGTATTAAATATACTAATGATTTTAATGTTAAGTTGATAGGTCATTCTAAGATTGACATGGAAATCTAGATGACATGTGACCAATATTTGGATATGTGTTCAATATAAGATATGGAGCCGTGTCATGGAGAAGTAAGAAACAACCAATTATTTCCCTGTCATCCATAGAAGCCGAGTATAAAGCGTTATGTATTAAAAGTGCTACATGTGAAGCCATATGGCTTAGACGGATCCTTGAAGATGTTGGAGAAAAGAAACAAGTACTTACAACCATCAAGTGACAACCCAATGTATCATGCCAAGTCAAAACATATTGAGACACATTACCATTTTGTATTTGGGAGAAGATGCACTCAAAGGAAATTGATTTGGAATATTGTAATACAGTTGATAATGTGGCAAACATATTTACTAAGTGTGTTGGAAAGGATAAATTTGAAATTTGTAATCTAAATTTGAAATTTATAGAAACAAGTTAGGTGTTGTAGAAAATTCATTTCTCCATTAACTAGGGGAGTTAGGAATAATTGAGAAATGAATAAATTAGTTTATTGTTAGAATACCAAGTCTAGAATTTATTCAACACTATCTAATTTTGATTCTATAGGTTTATGTGATCCATTTTGTTTAGATTTTTTTAAATTTTTTAAACTCTTATATATGTAATTCATTTCCATGTAATATATGAAAATGTGAGTGAAATAATTTTGTCTCAACTATTTATGTGAGATTTATTTTTCTATTATCTTTAAATTACTAGCCAAAAGGAATTTTTTCTTAGTACTCTTTAATTTATCTTTCTCCATAAAATTCACATGGCTCTCAAGCTTGAAATTTTCCATTTGTTAGAGTAGAAAAATATTAAAACTCATCAAATATGATATATCTTTTAATTGATGGAAGTTCATTTTTAAAATGTTATTTAATGTGGATGGAAGTTTATTTTGATATGCATATTCATTTTTAAAATGTGAGGTAATGTTTACTTAAAAATAAGTAACATTTTCAAGAAAGATGGAAATAAATTGATGTAAAAAGATTGTGGAATTGTGATTATTATTTTATAAATTTTTGTATGATAATGTTATTGGTAATTTATATGTGATGTTATGTCTACATTATTATTAATAAAATTGATAATTATATAAATTAATTTTGTTTTAATAAAATATAAATTAAAAAATTTAATTGAATTGAATAAAAAATTATTGATAATAATATTTTATAATAATATATTTGTAATTTAAAAATTAAATATGTATATTTTATTAATGATAATAATAATAAAGAATTAAATATTTAATAAAATTAATTAATTCAATTTAATATTTTATTTAAATGATAATTATTTGAAAGTATTATTAATGATAATGTCATATTAATAATACTTTTTGTTTGAGAGATTAAATGTGCATATTATATTATAATTTATATTCATTTGTAGTCAATTTTGTTGAGTCAACTTTAAGAAATTTGATAATTAATTAATTAAATTTAATATTTTATTTATATGATTGAAAATATGGTTAAGTTTTTTGTTTTTGTTATTTTTTTTAATAAAATGTTATAAATTTTGTAAATTTTAGTTTTGATATAAGAAATTTGATAACTAATTAATTTAATTTAATATTTTATTTATATGATTGAAAATATTGTTAAGTTTTTTTAAAATAAAAATTTATAAATTTTGTAAATTTGAATTTTAATGTATATATAAGAAGATTATTTTAAGAAAAAGTTTCATCCTCTACTTTATTAATATTATAAAGATTACAAATTTTTTATTCGCATAATATTCTAGGTTTTTTTTGCCAAAAGAATATTGCAATTTGAATTTTATTATATAATGCAAATGACATCTTCAACTACTCAAAACACTACAAATAAAAGTAAGTACAAATTCATACTCCATTTTTATATGATTAAAATTAAGTTATATCGTTTATTTCTCTTTATAAAAGAATTCTCAAACTTTTTTCTTTTTCTCTTTCTTCTTTTTAACATCTTGCCATAAGGAGTTATAGTTTCTAACTATAAATCGAAATCGAAATGTGGGAGATTAGAGTTCTTAGAAGAAATGAATTTCTTATTAGTCCCTGCCATGGGACTATAGCAATGAGTTTGTTTTTGATGTGACATTGGTGTGACATTAATTTCTTTTTACCATAAATTTGTGTATGCAATGTAATGTTTCATATAGGAAAACAAATATATATATTTTGGATATAATAAAAATATTTGTGTTTCTCATTTCTAATTGGTTGATAGAATTGAAGTGTTATTGCTCCCTTCACTTCTTTCAATATGTAGAATTAATTACATAATCAATGAATTTCACCAATCACCACATCTAAAAATAAAAAGTTGTACTATGTATATATTATTATACATTATTATATTTATATTATATTTATTATTTAATATATTATTTATTATTATATTTATTATCTAATATATTATTTAGATTATATTTTTTTATGTAATATAATAAATATTATATAAAAATATATATTATTAAATTTGAAAGGTTTATTTTCAAAAAGAAAAATGGAATATTTTTAAAATGCAATTTGCATTTGGTTAGCTTAACTTAATTGGAAGGAAATTTAGGTTAATCCCAAAACTATACAACATCCACATTAAAGTAAAAATGTGGTCAGAGATCCTGGCCAATACGACATACAAATCTATAAGCTCAGTGTCATGGAGCAACATGTCTTCCTCCAAATCCTGGCCAATACGACATACAAATCTATAAACTCAGTGTCATGGAGTAACATGTCTTCCTCCATTCCTTGTGAGTCTAGGTCGAATTCTTTGAATTCAAATCTTTATGACTGTATAGTTTTTAATTTTTTTTTTTTAACTAAAACGGTTATGAATTTTATTAATTGGGAATTCCAGCTGGCCGCAGCCTTACAACCTTCGCAATAACCTTCTACGTTCTTTTACAAGATGTTGTCATTTTCAAGGAATAGAAATTTTTACTGGGTCTCCATCATTTATGCTGAGTTCTCCTTGAGCCAAGAGGCATCCTTTGTTGGCTAAATTGTCTGCTTCTTTGTTTGAGTCCCTGAGTATATGATAGCAATTGAAGGAGGTGAAGTCTTGTAGAATGTGTCTTAGCCTTTGCAGGTTCTTGTTTAGGCCAGCGTCATTAAATTGTCCGCTCGAATGTATCATTTTGATCAAGATTTTGGAATCTCCAAACGCTTGTAGCTCCCGATGTCCTCTTTCCTTGGCTATCTGACAGACTTTTATCAAACTCAGGATTTCTGCTTGGTTGTTGGTTCGTTGTCCGAGACCCCAACAAAAGGTTTCTAGTATTTTCCCTTCGCTGGAGTAAATGATTCCTCCAGCTCCTGTTGTCCTAGGGTTTCCCTTGGAGGCGCCATCGAAGAAGACTGAAGTTATTCCTTGCTTCTGCAACCAACTCTGGAATGTGTCGTGATTATCTCTTAGCCTCCATTTTGTTTCGAACTGGGGTTTTTCAGTGCTATGGATCCGAAGGGTGAGCACAGAGGTACCGAGCCAATTCTTTTCCTCCTGCTGCAGCGAGATGTCAGTTTTGTGGTTTTGAGAGCTCAAAGTTTCTAGGAGGAGGCCTTTTGATTTTGTTGCTACCATGCTGGGGGTCCATGCTGTATTGTTGAAAATTTGCTCGTTTCTTGCAAGCCAAAGCTTCCAACACACATACTTGGGGATGGAGATCCAGACTCTGGCCCATAACATTTTCATTGAGAGCGAAGGGTAACGATCCTTCCAAGTTGTGAATAGATCTACTACTGAGATGTTAGTGGGGGCAGTGACCTTGAGGCCATGGAGGATGAGAAGCCAGACTTTGTTTGCAAAATGGCAGTCTACAAACAAATGATCCGAGGTTTCCATGGCTTCTTTGCATAATGAACATCTGTGTGGACGGACAATGTTTCTTTTCATTAAATTTTCGTCGGTCAGGATCTTTTTGTGCATTAAAGTCCAGAAGAAGAAATTTACCTTGGGGATTGCCATTGAGTCCCATACCTCCATCCAAAATCTTGCAGGGAGTGGTCTATCTTTCTGTAGTTGTAGCAGAGCATAGCCTTTGGTTGCGGAGTATGTTCCTGTGGGTCCCCAACCCCAATTGTCTTTGTCTGTCTTATGCACAGGAGTTGCCTCTCGAAGCTCTACTTTGAGCATTTCAAGTTGCTGGAGGAGGCGATTTGGGACGTTGTCAAATTGCCAATCTGACCAAGAGCCATTATCGTCCCATTTTGAAATGTCATTGATGCTTTGTATTCCTCTGTGATCAAGAAAATCACGGATTTCAATCAGGCTGGCGTTTGAAGCAAGGGGTGGCTTCCCCATTATCCGATCTGTCCAGAGATTGGTTCGTTTTCCATTTCCAGGGATGCGATACAGGTTTTGGGTGAAGAATCGCGCCCCTTTGATGCACAATTTCCATAGCAGCGTGCTCTTCCTATTGGTGACGTTTTGTAAATTTCTAATTTTGGCGTTTGGTATGTATTTGTGCATTAACGTTTTGTTGATAGGGTGAGTGGGGTCGCTGTGCATCTTCCACAGGATTTTGCAACCAAGTGTTGTATTGACAAGAGATGGATCTCGGATCTGTAGCCCGCCTTCTCTCAAAGGCCATTTTACTGTATCCCAACCGACCAAATGAAACTTACGTTGGTTCCCTTTCCCACCGTGCCACAAGAAGTCTCTCAACAATTTGTTGATTTGCCCAGAAATCAGTTTAGGTGCCAGGAGGTAGGCCGCTTGATAGATCGGCAGTGAAGAAATGACTACTTTTATCAGAGTTAATTTACCTCCATGGGTGTGCCAGTGGCCTCCCCAGGCATTGATTTTACCTTTAATTTTTGTTAAAACTCCTTCCCACAGGTTGACTTTGTTTATGCCCAATGATAATGGCAGCCCAAGGTGCTGTATCTTTTCCCATTTTGAATGCCCTTTGAACCCCAAGGTGCGTGCTATCCTTTGTGTTTCGTGTTCTGCTGCATTCCAACTGTAGACAACACTTTTCCTTTCACTTATCAGAGCTCCAGACACTTTGCAGTAAGCTTGAAGAGTGCCCAATGTAGAGGCTACTCTGTTTGAGGCTCCTCCTAACATGAGAGAGTCATCCGCAAATAGAGCATGATTTATAGGTTTAAGATCCTTCGTTATTCTCAAGCCTGGGGAAGCTCCTATTATCCTTTCCTTCTCCATCTTCCTGTTGAGTGTATCCGCCATTAAAATGTACAGAAATGGAGAGAGGGGGCAGCCTTGCCTCAACCCCCTCGAAGATTTAAAGAATTCTGCTAGCCTCTCGTTTACCAAAGGGGCTATCCATGGGCTATGGATACAGGCTTGTATCAAATTTACAAACTCTTTCTCAAATCCGAATGAAAGAAGCACTTGATAAAGGAAGGACAACTTTACTCTGTCGAAGGCGTTGGCCATGTCTAGCTTAATCAACATGCCTTTCTCTTTTCTAAGGTTGCTGGAATGCATAGCTTCCTGAACTTGGATTACATTTTCCAGGACGTGTCTCCCTTTGACAAATCCTCCTTGCGATTCTGAGATGAGCTTGCCCAGCAGAGGCTTTATTTTGTTTGCAAGGAGTTTTGCAATTATCTTATAAGAGGCGTTACATAGGGAGATTGGCCTGAATCTATCAAAGGAGGCGGGGTTTGTTTCTTTTGGGATTAAAGCAAGGAAAGTTGAATTGGTGCTGCCTCCCAGTTTTTCTTTCTGTAGGAATCTTTTATCATTCTGATGAGGTCAGGTTTGATTATATTCCAGCATATCCTGTAAAAATGGATAGTGAACCCATCTGGCCCTGGGGCTTTGTCAGGATCCATGGACCAGATGATTTTGTTGATTTCTTCTTCATTGGTTGGGCTCAATAGTGTTGTGTTATCTTCTTTTGTGACCAGAGCCGGGATGTTCTTGAGGAAATCCTTGTTGCCTTCTTCATTATCATCATTCTCTTTGCTGTAAAGATGGTGGAAATTTGAGACAACAGTGGCCTTCATTTGGTCTATTCCTTTGTAAAGCTTCCCGTCATTGGTTGTGATCTCAGAGATGTGGTTCCTGGAGAGGCGGGCTTTAAATTGACGGTGGAAATAAGATGTATTTCTGTCACCAGCTTCCAGCCAAAGGCTGTGGGATTTTAGTCTCCAGTATTCTTCTTCATTTCTGAAGGAGCGGTAAGTTTTACATTGGGCTGCTTGCTCCTTTTCCAGATCTGTTTTGGCAATATCTATTGTTTCCATTTCATTCTGTAGCTTTCCCAACTGCTGCACTAACTCCTTTCTTTGGGTATTAGGATTGCTTACTGGGAGTTTGCTCCATTCCTTGAGGGATTTTTTTGTTATTTTTAATTTTTGTTCCCAGACAAAGTTGGGAGAGCCAGTAACTGAGGTGGACCATACCAGTCGGACCGTCTCTGCAAAGCCACTCTTTTCTTTCCACAATGGGCTGAATCTGAACGAGATTGGGCCCTAGTTTTTCTTCTTCCTCTAGCGAAAGCAGGATGGGTTTGTGATCCGAGGTAAGCTTGGGGAGGATGGCTGTGGAGATTAGCTTCCTTTCCATCAACAAAGTGCTTTGGACCAAAAACCTATCCAATCTGGCAGATATGTGTTCCTCCCCTGTCCTATTATTGGTCCAGGTGTAAAGCCCTTTGCGTGGTTTAAAATCCATTAGGTCCCACTGTTGTATCATGTCTTCTACTACATAAATAATTTGATCCTTGTTGGTCCTTCCTCCCCTCTTTTCTTTTCCGTTCATGACTAGGTTAAGGTCTACAACAATGATTATGTTGTTTGGGGAGTTTAGTTCTAGAAACTCATTTAAAGTTTTCCAACAGTCTTTCTTTTCAGAATGCAAAGTCGGTACATATAAATTGAATAATGCGATGGTTAACTTACTTGCTATGTGCTTCAGCTCTGTAAAGCTCCAATGCTGAGTGTTGTAGGAGTTGACGAGGCTGAACTGTTCTTCCTTCCACAATGTTGTTATTCCTCCGGAGGAGCCCCTTGCACTAATTGCTTTCCCTGTGTTTTTCTGCCATTTGTTTTTGCTAATCTCTAGAAGGGCTTCCCCTTCGATTTTTGTCTCTTGGAGCATGAGGATGTTTGCTGGTTCCACTTTCATCAGATCCTTGACCGCTTCAATTTTCGTCGAATTCCCCAAACCTCTACAGTTCCAAGAGACGATTTTCATTACTTATTGTTGGGGGTGGTTGGGCCTCCTCCTTTTAGAGACCTTATTCTTGTGTTTCTATCGATTGACATTTCTATGGTAGGTTGGCTTCCTTGGGTCTTT
This sequence comes from Picea engelmannii, assembly GCA_009831015.1. Lineage (NCBI taxonomy): Eukaryota > Viridiplantae > Streptophyta > Pinopsida > Pinales > Pinaceae > Picea > Picea engelmannii. The sequence goes on from ML780301.1 coordinate 1,085,130, forward strand.
TGTCTTTCTGCCTCTTCCTCCCTTGCTTCTTTGCGGGACTTCCTTCCTGCTCTTTTGGCTGGCCTTTCTAGGATTTCATCCTCCGAGGAGCTTGATGGTTCTAGTACTTTCTTTCTAGCTATGTCAGCATATGAGGGAGAGGGGACTACATCCAGGGTTCCTGCCGTTTGCCCTTGTTCCCCTGTGTCTTTCCCATTTGGGGGGGATTTTGGTTGTTCCCTGTTGTCCATGGTTGTTTCTGGTTCTTCTGTGTCCTTATTGGGCTTTTCTGTTTGAGGTCCGGATTGCGGCGTGGGATTGAAGATCCCGTCGATTTGCTCTTGCTCCAGTTGCCCGGGGTTGCAATTCTTCGTTGTTCCTTTGCTTCTAGATTTTGCTGTCCCTGTTTTCTGGACTGTGGTCCATTGATTTGCTTTCGCGTTCTCACTCTCCTCTGCATTCTTTTTTTTGCAGTGCCTTGCGAAGTGGCCATAGCCGTGGCAGTGTCAACATTTGAAGGGTAGTTGCTCATAATCTAGCTCCTGAATATGCGTCCAATCTGCAACAGTTAGTTTGATTGCCTCTGGTAATCCCACTTCCAGATCGACCTCCACACAGATCCGAGCTCATGAATACTGGTCTTTTCTCGCTGCTTGGTCAATGTACCTTCCGAGCATATTGTCGATTGCATGCAATGATTTTTTATTCCAGCGGTCTAAAGGGAGATGGGGTAGACGAACCCACACTGGAACGACGGATGGCACATCCTGGGCTGGATCGAAATCCGGGGTCCATTTGTTTAGATATAACCCCTGTGGCCCCATGAAGTATGGGTCGTTTCTGAAAATGAGGTTTTTGTCTTTAGGGTTTTCAAAGACGAATACAAAGTATCCTTTCCCTACAAAATGACTCTTTATTCCTTCTGAGATGAGCGGGCTCCAGTTCCTCTGCACCCAAGCTTCGACGGATTTGGGAGAGGGCCAGAGCCCGGTGAATTGTCCGATAAGACCTCTGTCTGCTAGATTGACTGTCGACCTGCAAGTTTCTTCTAGAGGCAGTTCTACGCTTGGGATGCATTCCAGTTTCTTAACGAATTTCTGTTGTGCTGCTGACGACGGTCTCTTGGAAGCTTCGACAACGAGCTTCCTGAAGGCATCGAACTCTGGCAAAGGGGAAGGGGTGGGGACGACGTCCCCACCAGCGTCCATGGCTGGGGAACCCCTGCTCGCTGCGTTGTGCTCCTCACGCGCTAGGTCGCGCTCCTCACGCTCGTTTTGTGACACAACCTCCTTTAGAACATGGAATTTTAAACATATGATAACATATTTTCTGACTGTATAGTTATCAGTGTTAATTTTTTTCATTTAAAATCTTTACAAATTGATTTCTTTTAAGACTATGAAACTATCCCCTAGTTAACATATTGTTCATGTTTCACAGTAATCATCATCATCAATAATTATAGGGTGTCATCTATCATCTTCATTTCCAAATCTACTTGGTAGGGACTAAGCTACCATGAAACCCTTGTTTGAATTAGATGTATCACTTTCATGATATCTTTTTGTTCCACCTAGCCATTCAAAATCTCCCTCTAGTAGGAAAGACTTAAATATATTTCTTCTACTTTATCCACCTAGCCATTTCACAATCTCCCTCTAGTAGGAAAGACTTAAATCTATTTCTTCTACTTTATCCCTTGAAAAATGAGTTGATTCATCAATGGACACTTCTTGGTCCTAATTTACCACATTTTTATCTTTCCAACCCCCTAACCCCATAAGAGTTTGTTTTTCTATTAACAATATTATTTCTTCTAATTTGGGTTTAACGATCCCCTTTATTATACTAGTACTCTTTTTTTTTTTTCTTGGTAACATCATAATTTCTCTTTAAATCTAGTTGTAATAGTGCTTTTGATGTTATTAATATTTAGAAGAGTAACCTCATCTTAATCCTAGTGTGATTTACCTTGAAAGCAACATCCATATGTCATGGTCTCTTAAGCCTCAAGTAACTTTCACTAAAATTTGAAGTAATGTTAAGAAGCCTTTATCATTTTGTGCTTAAATATTAGTTACCTAATCATATCCTTTCACTCAATATGTATAGAAAAGTTCAACCTTTCAAGAGAAAAATTAGATAAAGATATTACTCTTAATTTTAAAATTATAAACTGTAAAACATTTTTGAGGACAAATCAACCACCACAATAATAACAAGATAAATAATATTATAAACTTATAAAAAAGGTTTTCTAAATATCTTTGTCACAACCCACGTTAACATGGGTCAGTAAATGATGCTTCCCTTGGTTGAATTTGGTGGTGACATGGGGACAAATCAACCACCACAATAATACCAATATGTGAGGTGAAGTGGTAACATAGATGAAATGGTGATCCTTAAGTACCAAACAGAGTCGACATTAATGTGATCCTTAAGTGCCAAACATAGTCGACATTGATGTAATATGTTTTTTAATTTAAAACTATGAAAAAAAAATTAAAGTTTTAATACTATTTATGACAATTCTAGTGGGTGCTTAAGGTTTATTTTATAAAATCAGAGTAAACTAATTTTATAATAAACCAATTATTTTTTTACTACAAATTTTATAAGAATTTAGGCAAAAATTCTAGATATGAATAAAGTTCTACTATAATCCAAAATTCGTATACTATAGAAAATATCCTAAAATTTTTGTCAAACCATAAACCAACTTATATCATCATCTAGAAGTTCCAAATTGATAATAATTCTAATTTTTTATGTTATTGAATTCTAACCATTAAAAAAAAGGCCTTGGCTCACTGTTCTAAGAAATGATTTTTTTAGCAGGACGATATAAAGTTACACAAATCACTATTTTTTGTTGTTCAGAATTCATTTCTGAATGCAGAAATGGATTCAACCTGCTGAAAAACTAACAGGGCACTGAGATTATTTTACAGAAATAATCACATAAATTTATGAATCCAACAATTTCTAACCAAATTTCAAGTAAATATAAACAAATCTTCATTTCATAGAATCTTTAACCTAGGACTTAAAAAAAATACCACAAAATTTGAGCTGGACAAAACTACATACCCCCAGGCCTGAAATTTCAAATTTATCTTACCTGTCAAGTGAAAATTTGATGACGGTTATTTGTTTTTTGTGCCTGTCATTTTAAGTTTTAAGCACATTCATTATTTTTTCTCTAATATACAAAAATTTGTAATAAAAACCTCTTAATGAAAAAAAATATAAAAATAAGATAAATTTGTTAAAATGAAAGAGAAATGACATTTCAAGCTTATCTTTCAGAGCTTGCAACGTATGGGCAACATCAAATTCCATTTAGTGTTGCATTTACTCTTCGAACCAACCTCTCTCAAGTCCTATAAGTTATAGGATAGACATGTAGGTTATACAATAAAACTTAAGTAAGCTAAGTACCTACTAAAACTTATGATGGGTTCAAATTTTACATGTCGGTAGAATGTTTTCCGTTTTAAGAACCTCCCGTCAAATAAAATGGCAACCACGTGCAAAAAGTTGGACCATGTTCTTTATTCTTTGTATTTAGAAAATTTTTTGTTTTAAGAACCTCCCGTCAAATCAAATGGCAGCCACGCGACAAAGGCTTCAGGCCGAAGTTAGCACAGGCACATTAGCATTATTATCAAAATGATGTGGTTAAATTTTAATTTAAAGGGTCAAGCATGTATTATATATTAGTTTAAATGTTTTATGAAATAAATTTTTTTTCTCAAATTTTTAAAGGATATTTGTCCGAAATTTTACAAGAAAATGTTAGATCTACATATTTGAGTGATTATTTCTGTGTTCTAAGAATTTTTCAGCTAGTTAAATTCATTTCTGCATTCATAAATGGATTTTAAGCAATCAAAAATAGTGATTTCTAGCAGATTTATGTCATCTAGTTCCAATTAATTTTTTTATTTAGTAGCTCTTTTAAATAATGAATAGGGGGTTGTATTGATGTGTGTAAAGTGGTCCATCAATTCCAAGCAAAACAAATGAAGCATTAGATAAGCTCAAAAGATTCAAAGGAAAAAGGTGTTACTATGAAATGTTGAATATGTATTTTGTAATTTTGAGGTTTAGATCAATTGGTTTGTGTAGGGTTTAGTTTTATTAGGTCACATGTTCAAACTTTATGGAGAGGAGTGGAGGGTGACATACATTTGTGGGGGTAAAAACTATCCTAATCAACATTGGGGTTGGCCATGCCTAGGCTCAACATGGAATGTCATTTCATAGTTGCATAACTCTTTTTCCTTATAAAGATGAGCAATTAAAGAATATTTTCTTAAATTTTTTTTAACAAGATAAGACAAATTTTCATAGTAAATCTTTTAAGAAACACATAAATCCAATATAACAAGGCTACTAGGTAGCATATACACCGAATATAATAATGAAAGTATTGTTTAAGGAGATAGGGAGAGAAGGAGTATGCATGAAATGACTGGATGACATAAATATTTATTACAATAACATTGGGGGAAGTGAAGGCAACAATAAGACTTCAAAGTTTTTGGCCAATAAGATACCAGATAAATGAGATTTAAAATTTAAAATTAATCATTATTTTTTAAAACTTTAGATAAAGGGGTGTATATTTTATGGTCAACCATGAACTAATAGAAAGTCAAACCTAACTCAACACTATATACCATGCCTATCTACAAGTATAATAATAATAATAATCTATTTTTAAGGTCATTCTCTCCTTATAAAGATGAACAATTAAAGAATATTTTCTTAAAAGAAATTTAAGAAGATAAGACAAATTTTCATGTTAAATCTTTTAAGAAAAACATAAATCCAATATAATAATAATAATAATAATAATCTATTTTTAAGGTTATCCTCCTCTTGATTTGAACTTGTGACCTCTTAAGAGGAAACACATAAATTAAAATAAGATATTATTATTCATTTAACCTTTAATTAAATTTAGGGTTTTTTTTTATTGGTTTTATGTAAATTTGAAAAATAAAACACCAACCTGTTCTTAGTCAAACATATATTGTTTCTTTCAAAATACTATAAAGATGAATGAAAGAAAAAAAAATGTTCCAAAATATATAACTTACAAAGTTAGAGTATGAAAATAATAGGTGAAGGTGTGCATTTGTTATATATATCTTATCTCCTTAAAGACTTCGGAACCAACACTTAGGAGCACAACATGTCATTTATTTAAAGGAATTGAACCAGAATGGAAAGGATAACAATCATTCATCTCGACCATCCAAACTATACCAAATAATAAGAAAAATATTATATTATATCTTTAATATTATTAAAACATTATAGATAAAATATTAATTTATCAAAAAAAATATATTTCTATGCTGATCTTATGGAAATAACTCATAAGGACATAAACGTTTACGCATCTATTATGTATTTAATTAATGAGTAGGGCGGGGATTGCAATTTTAATATTATTAAGATGTCGTGGAATAAATTTTAATTTATTATAGGATTTCCGGGCTGGGCTTGTAGAACGAATTCAGAGTCATGTAAAGTGTTACGCATCTATTATATATTTAAATATATAAATTGCAAGGTTCAGGCGTTGCAATTCTACGTGTAATTGATGCTACAAAAGTAAAGCAAAGGAAGTCGCTACAAAAGATTCCAGGTTTCAGGTGATTTTGGTGATATTTAAAAGTATTTTATTATTAAAAAAAGTTAGATTTTGATTAATTGTTATTTTATTTATTTATTTTATTTTTTCATTAATTATAATTATAATTAAAAACCTTTTTGAACAACTGACTTTAATATTTAAATTATTTAAATTCCCCTTGCTACCCTAATTCAAAGACATGAGACTCAAGTAATGACATGGAATTTTGTTTTAACGTATATATAATGTGTTATCATTATATTAGTCTGTGTCAAACTAGGACAACAATCGATTGCAAGTTAAAATCATTTTGACTTTTATAAATTCACAAAATAATTAATAATATTTTATAATGTTTAATTATAATATTATAAATACGATAATTTATTTTTTAATTTTTAAATATTTAAATATTGTTTTTTGGATTGATTAAGGATAGTGAAGTGAATAATATCTCCTCGTTTGAAGAATATTTGTCAAATTAAAAAAATATTTAAAATTTGGTTTGTGATTAATCAAAGATATTGAAGTGATTGGATATCTCTTGATTTGAAGAGTATTTGTCAAATTAAAAAAATAAATTAAAAATTTTTAATTCACAAAAAAATTCATGGTGTCACTTGATCTTGGAAACCAGGGAGGGGATGATATCGTCGCACCCAGGGGATTACACCCGGCCTGAGTCTTACCAACCCTTAGCATGGTTAGATTTTCAAGTGTCTCTTCCCAACTAGCCAAGTTTTGAACCTGGTGTTAGTACAAGATTAAGTTCTGTCATCAATGAAGAAATTAGTAAAGTCATAGGACCTTGTTTTACTAGTGACAAAGGGGATAACTTATTAAGCATATGGACAAAGGAATAGACCTAACTTTGTGTGAAATAATGAAAAAGAGTTAAAAATAAAGCCCCAAACGCCTAAATCGAGCTTAAGCACCTATCGACATGGAAAATGGGGCTTATCGCGACCTAGAATCCCTCTAAATTGTTGGCAAAGGGAGCCTATAACAAAACTACGGGCTAAGACCGAGGGCCAAAGGATGCGGTGGGCCCGATCACCAAAGAGATCACAAGAGAGCTAGATCGACGACTTTAATCACATGTCGCATCACAAACATATGAGAGATTTAACGCCTCCTCGATGATGCAACAACGATTTACCACAGGATGCGTGTCCACCTTTAAATGGTGTCGCATCACAAAAAGGAAAAGGGAAAACCACCATCGAGGGCATGCTATAGAGATTTGTGGTTTGGAAAAAAAACACTTGTCACCCTTGAGGCACGATGCACACCTAGAAACTAATGAAGCACACCCCGTGGCGTTGACATGTCATACTACAGTGAACCCAAGGACTAACATAAGACATGTGGGCTTGCTGACAGGATGTCTACAAAGACCAACCAACAGTCGACACCTGGATAAGAGGGACCCACCAAAGGATACCAAAGACACAAATCAACGACCCTAAACCTGATGAGATGTAGCTTGTCCCCATGCCACATAGATGCCACCATGGATCAATATGAGGCTGCCATGTGTCCATAGGCCCAACTGATGTCACACATAACATCACTCAAATTTCGCACCTTTGCATAATTCAAAGGTTTTCATCAATGACACAGTGACACGTGGCGCTTAAAAGGTTAAAATGAGCAAAATGCCTCATTGGGCACAAAGAGCACCATCTCCAAAGCGCCATGTAAGACGCCCCAACTTCCAAACAAACTGCAACAACCTCCTCCCGCTCTACCTCCAACGGTCAAAAGGTAACCCAAGAACACTTATAGTCACTGCATTCACTCCTGCAACTTATTTCTATCATTTAATTGGTAAAATGGCTTCTATTACAAATGCTAGAAAGTTGCAATCTTCTAAGAAACCTTCAGATGTGGATGAGCCCTTAATTGACTGAGATGGTGATATTTTTTACTTAGACCTATCTTTTCTTGACCTATGCCAAGTAATTTATAGTGTTGTTGATAAAAAAAATTGGTCACCTCGATTTCCTGCTCTTTGGAATAATAAAAAATTTGATATCATAAGAAGAAAATTTTGAACGATCATAAGCTCATGACGTAGCCCTCAATCTAAGCTTCGTCGTGCATTTCATGGAATCAAAATTCGAGTCTGTATGCCCAAGACATCCATGTTTTTATCCAACTACTCGATCTTCCATAAAAGAGAATTTCTTCCATGTGCAACACAACTTATTCAATCTCGAGAATACTCTCATTACTTTTCATTTTCATCACTTATCTTCTTATACTTAGTTTGTTTTTTCTCTTCTATCCATTTTCCTTTATTTTTAAACTTAGTTTATTTTTATTTTCTAGACTCTCCATAGGAAAATATCCTAAGTCTCCTCCCATCTTCCTAAGTCTCATCCCATACTCGCGGGCCCATTTCTCATTTCTCCCCTTCTCCACTCCTTCCTCACTCCTGCGATGCCATACCCCATTCCCCCCTTACTCACTCTCCCACATCCCTTCGCGGTGCCATACCCAATTCCCCCCTTCCTCACACCTCATCTCTCATCTCACGGTGCCACACCTCATCTCTCATCTCGTGGTGCCACACCTCATCTCTCATATCCCACCATTTCTCCTACCCCTGTGGCCCCACGACACCTTGACACTCCATACCCCTCACCCCTACGACCCCTCCTCACTCCCGAACCCATCATACGTCATCTTCCCTCTCGTCTTCCCATACTCTCCCTTAACTTATTTTCCTAAGTCTTATTCCTTTTGATTTGTAGCCTATTATATCAAGACATGCAGTGGACATGGTAACCAATTATACTAAGACATGCGACAGTCTGTAATATCATGAAACGTGGCAACCTACTACATGAAGACACATGGAATTCACTGGGTGATGACTTGGAAAATGACTAGGCGTTGTCTGTGACCAAATTTTTTTACTAGGTTATGAACTTTTCTAAGGCACGACCTTCATAAGCTCATTTTGTTTCACATAAGTGATATGGAAGACTTTACAATATAAACACAAAATTTTCTATCACCACATTGCATGTGGGACTAAAAGAGGGCGTATTTTAATAAAGGACTAAGATTGATCCACGAATTAGATTGATCCTTAGAATCTCACACCAGAATGTGGCACTTGTAGCACTGCACTCTCTCACCCATGCCCTTTCCGCCCTTCCATGCGAGATGCTTCTCTCATCATTGGAAAACCCCTGGCCTCTCATTCAAGATGCTTCTTTGACAATGGATGGTCATTTCCAATACACGTGGGTCATTTTCTTCATTATTTCCATTGCCAAATTATGTTTTGTTGAGCCATAAACAAATTCATTTTAAACAATTTAGGTAGTTATGGTTTATCATCTAATTTGATTTGGAACCATGTAAAAGTATTTGGTTAGTTTCTTTTTCATTTTTCTTTTTCAAATAGTATAAATATTTTTTCTCCGACCGAAAGGGTTCATTGATATGGAGGAGGGATAGTGGATAAACTTAGTTCTTCATTTTCTATGCAAGAGGGATGTCAGATCAACTTAGTTCTTCATTTACTTGAAGATGAAACAAAAAAAAATCTATGAATGACAAATGCATTCATAATATGAAGCATGGAAACAAGAATTTGAGGTTTCCAACAAATTTTGCAATGTTCTCTTCTCACTGCTACTTAACAATATAGAAAATTGTAAAATGAAGTATGTCATATTTGTGGGTTGTTCCAATTTTCAAAAAACTCAAGTGAATGTAAATGTAAATGTGGTATATGTATTGATCTGATTGGATAAGAGATTGGAGGGCTTATTGTCGGCTTCGCTATTCCCAATGTACTATATGGAAACATATCCAAAGTTTTTCTCGTAGTCAGTATGCTTTAATCATATATTTTTCATGTATCTTGCTTCAAGGTTGATTAATGCTAGCATTGGTTCAAATGTGTGTATTAGCATTTTCTGCTACCCGAAAATATCCGCAAGTTTTGATATGTAATAAGCATATTGAAATTTTTTGATATCCAAGCTTTGTAGTGATTGAGAATTCCAAAGTTTATAGCGTCTTTGGCGGATGTATATTTCTTGAAATGTATTGACACTTATTCTGAGATGCGTCAATAGGACTGACTGCGTAAATGTTCACATGATGCGACGTTTTGCAACACCCCTGACAGCTTAAATGTTTGCATTCCGCGAGGTGCTTGGACAGCCTGAGAGTCTTAAATGTTTATGTAAATACGGTTCTCGGAGTACATTTTCCCTCAAAATTTTCTATACAGTTACAGTGAATTTGCACTTGATTGTCTACCGCCAGTTCAATAGCCATTGTATGTTTCGTCCTTGTTCTGCCATTGAAGCTACATACATTGTTTACTGGTTCAATGAATGCTTCTTCTTCGCTGTTTTTTCGGTTGCTACCATTGTATCCTTCATTCTTGTAATCGTTGAGGCTACATACATTGTTTACTGGTTCGGTGAGTGGTTCTTCTTCGCTGGTTTCTCGGTTGCTGCTTGTTGTTGTTTCACTGGTGATTCGAGCTGTGCTTCTACATTTAATCGTGTCGGAGTAAGTTTGGATGTCGTGGTTTCATTTTGTATTCCTTGTTTGTTGTTTAGTTTGCAGTTTGCAAGTAAGAATGTTTGCTTATTTGTAGTCGCATGTTCCTTGTGTGTTTCCGGTTCCTTTTTTATTTGGGTTGCAGTTTCATAATCGTTGGAGATACATATGTTGTTCACTGGATCAGTGGTTCTTGCTGGTTTGTTGGTTCCCGGGTTGCTGGTTCTGTTTTTTTGGCTGGGGTTTGTGCTTTGGGGCGCTGCAGGTGCAGTTCGGCCTCTTCGTGCTTTCTCGTTGGTTTGGTCCATGCTGGTTTCTTTTATTTGATTTGGCCTTGCAGGGTTAGGGTGCAGCGACGGTGGTTGGAGATTTTTTTTTTCTTTTTTTTTGGATTGTTATTGTTTTGTTTGGGGCGCTTTACGGTGTTCAGCCCCTACACCCACCAGTGGATATGCAGTTGTTTTATTTGCCATGTCTTCCGGAGTCAAGATCTGTTATTCTGTGATATTTTTCTAGTGTTGCAGTCCTACCATGAAAGAAAATAGTTGCATGCAAAATTGTTTGAGGATTACATGTGAAGTTACAATACCTGTTGTTTATTTGTTGGAATAAAGCATATGTATGCAGGGTACATTTATAAACCATGTATGGTCAGATGTGTGGATATGACATGACATGTCCTTTCTCCTCTACATAGACTGGTGTGCGCAGGATGCAATTTGTGTTGTTCTTGACATATGATATGTGCAACAAAGATTCTGCAAGATTACATTTCCATGTCTGGAAGCATGTGTGGGTAATTCATCACGGAAAACTGAGAACTTGTATCGTGTGCACAACAGTCTGTGTAGAGGATAAAGAACATGGCTAGAGGGCATATGTGGATAAATTCCCATGGAAAAGCAGAAATCATTTAGCTGCGGCCATGCAGTTGCATGATATTTTGTGCCTTGTAATATATTTTGGCCAGGGAAAAAAATTGTACACGTTTACAACCATGGATAGAGAAGCACAAAGGTTCATGTTTCTGCCTTTGTAGACTTTTCGTTGAGTCAGTTTTGCTCTATGTACATATTGCTTGTTCTCCGTTGAATACCAACTTCCATTGATGTTCATTAAATTTTGTGGGCTCCCAAATTGAAACAAACAAAGTAGCTCGAGAAAAGGAGAGAGTCTTGACTGCATCGACTGAAGAGGATATTGAAAGGTGCATGCTCGTACTATTGTTTCATATTGCGTTGTTTTGTATTTCATTTATGGTATGGATATGTGTTAAGCTAGTTGCGTGCCTTCCTATATGGTAAGTTTTCTTGGTTGCATATGTTTATTACTGCATACTAAGCTAGTGCATGTTCGTTGTGTTTGTGCTGCATTGTTGCATTTAAACAAACAGAATGGTTGGATAGGACGAAGGACTCTTTGGCGGGTAAATAGACCTGTTTCTTTTTTGTTTTACATGTTTGTTTTCAAACTAACTTGCCTTCATGTCGATTGCATCTTCCGCGTTGCTGCCTTGGAAAAAACAGGTTGCTTGGATAGGGAGATGAATTCTTCTGTGCAGCAGCAGAGGGTTATGTGGTACAATCTTCTAAAAGGTATACGAAGTGTGTCGAAAAATTAAAGATACAAACTGGGTGTAGGCATATAATATAGAATGCATATATTTGCTTAGTCCTGATGTCCATCTGCAAATGCTTGCATCAGAAAACGTTGGACTAGTGAGACGACCAGGAGTAGTCAGTCATCCCAGACATCGGTAGACCGACAAGGCCAAAGGTAAATATGCATGCGTTGTGCTCTTACTATGTTTACTAGACAAATTTCTTGGGCTATATATTCATCTACGGCATGGAGAATATGTTGATTCCATCTATAGTACATGGTTTGCAGCTCGCAAGAAGTATCAACAAGTACGAGCGAGACGACAAACCTGCTGCATGTTCCGTAGACTAAGAGGTGTCATTGCGAAACTCTGGCTCCATAATTCATCAAAAGTATGCGTGTACTTGTAGCACACTACCATTCACTTTAGTTTTCCTGTTCAAAAAATGTCTTCAGGTCTAGAGTTATGACATCCAAAGTACTGTCAATAGAGGCCTTGAACAACCGCCAAACTGGACAGGTGTTCGTCGGGGACATAATGGTTGTCTATACCACCTACTTGGACAAGAAAAACAAAAGTAGATCCATTATGCGTGCTGATATGATAGACAAGGACGCCATGATGACAGTCACACTGACTGTTCCTCCTCAACTTGTTCAAAAACATGCAGAAAAGATATTGCCGTGTAATGGGATATCCATTACAAATTTTAATATATTTATGAAAACATTATATGATCGTGTAATGGGATATCCATGGGATAATGGGATTGCGATCGAATTATTTCAGTCAACGAAACAAGAATTGTGGAAAAAATTGCTCCTATTTGCTAAGAATACCGCTTCCTCCCGGACTCGACTATTAGGCAACTTGCACAGAGCACTGATATTTACCCAATGGGAACGATTGGGGCTGCTGTCACACTGGCTAGGAAATTTGGGTCGCAACACATTCTCCATATAAAGGATGGAGAGCTACAACGAGAAGGCAATGGTACCTCTTTTCATATTCAGTTTTGTTGTTTACTTTCACTTCTGCATGTATGTGGAATAAGTTACACAAAAAATGCACTGTTCCATGTTACAGCTACAATTGTTCGATACATATTCAGATTTGTTTTCATCAATGGAACAACAATTGCATAGAGGGCAGATTCCACTTATGTTGTTCAAAAATATAACAAAAAAGAAGGATGCTAGAGAAACGATCTTTCGGACAACCTAGTCAATGTTTGTAACAAAGTTGTGAGCATATACAGTAAATGATCTAGAGAAGCTAGCTAGCTCTACAATTGTTGTGTGTATACATTTACAAAATCATCCTCGCTTTGCTTATAGAAATAGCCTTCAACAAATTTCTGCAGCTGTTAATTTTTTTTTTTTTGTTTTAAAGGGGAGGGTGGGATGCAGTTGTGTATTATATTGTTCAATGTATTAATTCATTTGCTCGCATTCCCAGGTTGAAGGTCTTTTAGTTGCAGCCAATGTGTACTCGACCCCCTTTGATCCTGATTGTGAAAAATTCCATTCCGCTGCCTCTGCCTCTGCTTTGATAATTGATGATACGATTGATTGTCTGCGATGCGGTGAAAAATGTCCATATATTTATGGACATTTCCTCAGTGGTGTTATTCGAACTGTGGGAAACACAACCGTGCATTGTACGATCAGGCAGCCGCTGTTACAAAATGTGCTTCCTGAGTTGGCAGAGTTGTTGTATGAAACATATCTACAGAAAAAGGCAAGCAGTGTCTACATGTTGTGGCAGCTTCAGATACAAAGCAAATTCACCTTAAATGAGGACAATGCAATTTTGCATATCAGCTGAACAGGGGAAAAAAAAATGTATATGAAACTTTGAGAGGAAATGAAAATACCTCATGTCTCTCTGTGATATTTGTTCAACATCCAGATGAAAGTTAGTTTCAACAGAAAACAAATGCGGTAACGTTTTTTCTTTGTATATCAAATTGTTTGGTGCAAAGGTCTATGGGTTCTGATCTATGGAACCTTATGGGAACTTGCATGTGGATTGTTTAAAGTATGGTTGGTTCTTGGTTATCTGCTTTGTCTGTCAATTTGCATACCTTGGAACTCCAACTATTCTTTGGAGGACACCGAACAGTATAATTGTTTTTTTTTAGCCAGCTGGGACACAGATCCGCCTGGTAATTTCTATGGCGCTGTGACGCAACTGTACTGTCACTTGCTTTAGCAGATTTCCTTGATCGATGAACTTGGTCAAACTATTGTTCTGAAATAATTTGAAATCAACGAATATATAGTGTCCGAACTGCGACTGTCCTCACATACAAACAAGAGGCTCTTAAAATACAAATTGGTCGTTGTTTTCACATTTTTGCTTATTCGATGAAGTTAGTCAGATTAATATGTTGGAATAATTTTAAATCAATGAATATTTAGTGTGTGGAATGCAATTGTGTTATCATATGAAAAACATGCCCTTAAAATTTAGATTGGTCTTTGTTATGCTTGCGGTTATAGAATTTAAAAAAAAAATATTTTCTTTCCTTGATTCTTTTAAGAATAAGCGATTTAACATCCTTTAATAATTTAATGCACCAGCTCTCAAGTCCATAAAGTCCCAATTTTCAGCCCGCGAGCCCAAACAAAAGAGGCCCATTTTTCAGCCCGACAGCCCCACAACCCCTGATAAAAAAAAATCGTTAAATATGAAATACATACAGAATTGTTATGGGACAATAAAAGTGTAATGTTCAACGAACCAGCCTGAGTCCTCTTGTCAATTTGTATATGGCGGAAGTCTGGATGCTATTTGTAGTGGAGGGAATAATGGAGACTCTATTTTCAACTTGCCAGGCCGCCAACCCGCGATCCAAAAACTACCCAAGTATGAAATGAGGAATCTACATATGTTGTATAAAATCTCATTCCATAGTTAATATAGAGACTATGTCCACAAGTCCACTTGTCAATTTGTATATCGTGGAAGTGAAGATGTTATTTGTAGAACATGAAACAATAGATACTTAATTTTAAGCTCGCCAGGTCACGAATCTGTGATCCAAAAAGTGCTCATGTATGGAATGAGGGATCTGCATATGTTCTAGAACAATGTGTTTGTATAGTGGGGAACAATAGAGGCCCAATTTCCAACCTACCAACTCCAAAGCCCCCGATAGAAAAAAATCGATAATTATGAAATTGATACGGAATCGCTACGGGGCAATAAAAGTCCAATGTTCAATGAAGCAACCCGAGTCCACTTGTGAGTATGCAATGAGGGTTCCGCATACTTAATTTTCAACCCGCCTGGCCACGAACCCGCGATCCAAAAAATGCCCATCTATGGAATGAGGGATCAACATATGTTCTAAAAGAATACAAATGCATTGTTTATCCAAGCAGCCCACAGCTCCTCCTGTCAATTTGTATGTCGCGGAAATCTGGGTGTTATTTGTAGCAGATGAAATAATAGACACTATTTTCGGCTGGCCAGGCCGTGAACCCATGATCCAAAAATTGCTTAACTATGGAATCAGGAATCCACATATTTACAAGCCGGCGTGTAAATTTGTATATCGTGGAAGTCTAGGTGCTATTTGTAGAACATAGAACAATAGATACTTAATTTTCAGCCCACCAGGCGGCCAACCCGCAATCCGAAAAGTGCCCAAGTATGGAATGAGGACTCCGCATATGTTCTACAACAATACAAATGAAAAGTTCAGCCAAGAAACCCGTAGGTCCGCATATGTTGTAGAATAATGTATTTGTACAGCGCGGAACAATAGAGGCCCAAATATGCAATTAGTGATCCGCATATGCTGTGTAAAATCTCATTCCATATTTTATATACAGATTATGTCCATAGGTTCGCGTGTCAATTTGTATATCGCGGAAGTGTGGGTGTTATTTGTAGGATACAGAACAATAGATACTTAGTTTTCAGCCCACCTGCTCGCAAACCCGCGATCCAAAAAAGTGCCCAAGTATGTAATGAGGGATGCGCATATGTTCTAGAACAAAACAAATGCAATGTTTAGCCAAGCAGACCGTGGTGACTCCTATCAATTTGTATGTCGCGGAAATATTAGTGCTATTTGTAGGACAGGGAACAATAGAGACTCTTTTTTTGACCCGTCATACTGCAAACCCGCGATAAAAAAACTACCTAAATATGGAAACACGGATCTGCATATGCTCTATAAAATCTCATGTTGATACTTTATATAGAGACTCATCTCCGCAACTCCTGCCGTCAATTTGTATATCGCAGAAATCTGGGTGCTATTTGTAGGAGACAGAACAATAGAGACTCTATTTTCGGCCTGCCAAGCCGCGAATCCAGGATCCAAAAACTGCGAAGTATGGAATGAGGAATCTGCATATGCTGTATAAAATCTCATTACATACTTTATATAGAGACTATGTCCAAAATCCCGCTTGTAAATTTGTATATCGTGGAAGTGTAGGTGGTATTTGTAGGACACAGAACAATATATACTTAATTTTGATCCCTCCAAGACGCGAACCCGCGATCCAAAAAGTGCCCAAGTATGGAATGAGGAATCCGCATATGTTCTAGAAAAATACAAATACAATGTTCAGTCAAGCAACCCGTAGGTCCTCCTATCAATTTGTATATCGCGAAAATGTGGTTGCTATTTGTAGTACATGGAACGAAGAATCCGCATATGTCCTAGAATAGTACAAATGCAATGTTCAACCAAGAAACCCGTAGTTTGTGCTGTCAATTTGTATATCGCGGAAATCAACGTGCTATTTGTAGGACACTGAACAATATTCAGTATTTTTTCAGCCCGCTAGGTCGCGAATCTGCGATCAAAAAAGTGCCTAAGTATGGAATAAGCGATCTGCATATGCTGTATAAAATCTCATGTCTATACTTTATATAGAAACTCATCTCCACAACTCCTGCTGTCAATTTGTATATCGTGGATCTGTTGGTGCTATTTGTAGGGCACGTAACAATAGGTACTCAATTTTCAGCCCTCCAGGCCGCAAACACGTGAAAAAAAAAGTGCCCAAGTATGGAATCACGGATTCGGATATGTTCTATACAATCTGATGTCCATACTTTATAAAAGTACATGTTTAACCAACCAACCCACAACTCCGCCTACCATTTTGTATCTCGCGGAAGTGTAGGTGCTATTTGTAGGACACAGAACAATAGAGGCTCAATTTTCAGCCCGCCAGGCCAAGAACCTGTCCTCCAAGCTAAGAACCATCGGGCCTTCATGTCTGCTAGGTATATTTTCTTCCATTTTTTCTTTTGTAACCCGCCTGACTACTTTCCATATGCAATAATTAAGCTTTAATGCTAGTAGCCATCCTGCAGCAACCATTACAGTTGTCATTAATGTCCGGAATTTCGGAGAAGATTTGTCATTAGTACGAATTAAACTAAGATTTGCGCACAAGCATGTTATCCTTTCCAAGTATTCATTTCAAAGGCGACGCAATATATTTTTTTTTGTCCGCCGACAGGTTGGTGCTTTTAAGAAATTTATGATTCTTAATGTCTTTTCATCATCACCGCCACCTTCGCACTTTTTTCTAATTGCGCAATTAGTGAGCTGTGATGGTCATAGCTCATTCCGCACGACCCCTGGAAATTGTCATTGATCAGCGAAAGGCTCGAGGAGATATTCCATTGATACACATTAAACCAGACTTTGCGGAGGCTTATATTATCCCCTCCCCAATTTTCATTTGAAACATTGTCTCTCGCAAACAAAAATTCTTAATAACTTCTGGCGGCAGTTCTCTCCACACACAGTCAACACATTGGGGCATAATGGCCACAGGTTCCACTATTCCAAGGCATATTCTTACTATTCATCTCTCTCCGACCACGAGCAAAAAACAAGATGGTCCCTTGGTACACCGAGAGATATATTTCAAGCCAAAAACTTCGATGCCAACCTTGGCTGCTTAGAGAACCTTCCCACTTGCAATCATGTCTGTCGCAGAACTTTATGCCATGAATTCCAAGCCAGAAGAAGATGATCTGATGGACGATGATACGACAATGGATGATGGCAATGTAGAAAATATTCCCACTCCTGGGCCCAAATTGAAATGAACCATAATGATCGGACCTTCCCGGATCGGTTATTGCAGTCATGACAACACCAAAAGGAGTTTCAGAAAAAAAAAAACCGGACAGTGAACGCAACAGCCACTTTGCACCGTCAAAGTAGGAATTCCAGAGTTCCAAATTAGTCTGTTTTGGGCGGAAGAGTTTGACTGTAAAGAAATCATATGTTGATGCTTCCAGAGATATATTTCAAGCCAAAAAAATATTTTTTAACATTTTTGGGTATCAGGTGCAAAAGTTTCGCTGCTGCAACGCATTTTCCTACTAGTCATTTCCTTTTGCCTAGAATGGACTAATTTGGGCCTCTGTAATTGCACGTGTAAGCTATACTACTAATTTTTTGCCACTATGAAGAGCCGATTTCAACTAAGGGCTATTCCACTTGCCTTGCAACCATTTTCGTCTTCTTCCTCAAGCAAAGCTTCCGAAAAATATCAATTTCAGCAAAGGATGATTAATCAAAGAGAAAAATCCAAGGATCTTGCATACTGCGGAACCCGTGCCTGTGTTTGTCGCAGATACCTTCAATGTTTTCAACCGAAGAACTGGATCCAATTTCTAAGCATAGATGTACAATACTCAATACTTTTCTTATTTTTTTAAATGGATTTGCTATCACGAAATTTTGGCCTTGGACTCTTCGTCTCTGCCACTTTTCTGGGTTTCACGCATGTTCTAATTGCCATACTTCGGTGCTCTCGTACTTCTTCGATCTTCTGTTTACTAATACCAATGTAAAATGTTCCAGCAAAATCGTTCTTTTTGTTTCTAGAGATGCAATTATTAAGTTTTAATGCTAATTAATACAAAACAAAGTTCACTACTTTAGTTGGTAGGGTACAGTCATGGAATAATGTATCAAGAACATAACTGTACGTGCAGGTTGCAATAAAATGTAATCTTCAACAATGCATTTCCTGATAACTAGTAGATCATGATTTTGCAACAATGGGGCTTCTTTGAAACCAATTTGCACTTACAAAAAATGTCTTCCGCCTTTCTATTTTCCCAATTCACGTGTTTCCAACCATCGCTTCCCCTTCCTTTAAATTGACCCTCTATTGTTCCCTGTCCCACAACTTCCACCCAGAGTTCCGCCATATAGAAATTGACAGGAGGACCCCATTGGCTGCATCTCTACTTTTCCAGGACCTCCAAACAACATTCGTAGCTCTGCTATATACAAATTAATAGATATACAAATTTGCAATCGTTCTTAGATCATGCCCTTTTCCGTATTACGGTCGACCTATCATGCCCTTTTCATGATCTCTTCCATTTTACACATTTTGCACTCAAAAATTCTAAAACATGAAATTTTACCCTTTTTCCGTATTACGGTCCACCTATCATGCCCTTTTCCGTGATGCACATTTTTTGCACTGAAAACTTTCAAGAAATACAATTTAACCACTGCTTCCTTGCATATTTACTGGAACTATTATCAACCCGTTTTGAAGCCCATCTATCCTCTTTCCATACTTCGCCATTTGTTCAAATTTATTTAGGGAATCGTCCCTTTGCGGGGTTGAAGAAATATCCAGTTTGTAGTCGTTGTTTCCTATGTTGGCATCCTTTTGGAATTAGCAGTTGGCAATTATATGTAAGATCTTATTTCTACGCATGTAATTAGCAATTTCCCTATTCCATACTTAGCCATTTTGTCGAAATTCCACAAATATACAAACTGGTCACTGAATTCCCACTTCATGATCTCTTCCTGGCTATCCCTGTAATGCTTTTTTGAATTATGTCCAACCGCTTTTCAGAACTTGCCATTCTTTCCTTTCTCTCCGCCATCTCCGTCACCTTTGCACTTCTCTACAATAAAAGAAAATATAAAGTTATATATATATATATATATATATATATATATATAGACATATCTTGTTTCTAAATATGGAATTACTGGCATTTAATTCTAACAGGCCATCATGCAAAAACCGTATATATTGACATTGATGGGTGAAAGGCCCAAGGAAATCTTGTATTCATGCGCATTAAACCAAAATTTGCGGGGAGATTATATTGTCCCTTCCGAGTGTTCATTTCAAAATCATGAAATCCCTTTCACATTGCGTGGCCTTCGCACGTTCAATAAACCTCCATTCCTTAATTTCTCTTCGTCGTACCCGCCACCTTCACATTTCTAAATATGCAATAAATAAACTTTACTCCTAACAGTTCATCATGCATCACCAATACTGATTATCATTAATCAGCGAAAGGCTCGAGGAGCTTTCCCATTCATAAGAATTTAACAAAGATTTAGCAAAAAGTTACATTATTCGTTGTGACTGTTCATTTAAACCATCATCTGCAGCAAAGAAACCTTCTCATAAACCTATGGCATCAGTTCCACACCAGTTCTATGGAGATACAGTAAACATCTTCGGCTGTCACGACCAGAACTTCCACTGGTCCAAGGCATTTTCTTATTACTCAACCTCTGCCGCAGAGAACCAAGTAATTTGGACCTCCTAGATTGCTCATGCAGGCTGTGTCCTTGAGGTTTTTGACTGTAAGGACTTGGTCTCTTGGTGCGCCGATAAATTTATTGCAGAGAAAATAATTATTCCACTGCATGACCGCTCTTTTGTTTCTTTGCCTCCTCAGCTCTTCCGACAGATGCTGAAATTGCCCGAGCCAACATTGACGTTCAAAGGATAAGATTGCAAACAATTCCTAGCAAAGCATAATAACGGATTGGACCTCTTGCCCCTTTTTTTGGAAAACCCGGATCTAGTTTCTGAAGATATTACAAGCATGCATGTTAGTTCATTTAAAAATCCTTTTTGCAAAATTGCTTGGTTGTTTACAAGAATAACGAGACAGGAATCCACAACTACTGTTTCTCGCATGGATCTTTACATTTTGTATTTCACAATCAACAAACAAGCCATTTTTGATTGGGGAAGGATAATTTCTTATGAAATCTCTTCCCAATTGTCAAGCTACAAAAGGGGAAAGAAATTTTATATGTCATCCTATTTAGTTTTTGCAATAGCACATTCCTGTCGATTTCCACAACTGTCTCTATCCAAGAATGTCAACTGCGATTTCCACCCAGTAATGTTCTAGTACCAGGCCTTGTGGAAACACAAGGCTTCCCACTATTTTTATGAGGTTTTTAATGGCTTCCTGTCTGTTTTCAAACTTTTCTTGTTAGGAGAAAATGCTCCCCGCTTATCTGAAAATGCAACTAATTTTTTGGAAAAAAAGGGAACAGTCCAACATTTGGATAATTACATTGTCATAAGAATTTTTGGCTCCACGGAACAACCTGCTCTACTTCCATGTCACATTATGGACATAATTTTTATTGCAGAAGTAGCACGTCAATATAGCTACTAGTTCCATCTGTTCCAAAGGAAGAAAAAAAATAGTTCATTCATATGCCTTGGAAAATAGGGGAGTTTGTGTTGAAAAACATCAACAAATTTGACGATTTCGCAGCACATTTTAGTATCTCCAACCTCATTTATGTTGAACACATAAAAAGATTTGACCCCTATGATATTTTTAGACAACATTTACATTCACTTGGCCTCGGCGATTATTTTGTAAATAAACACCTGCCCAAAAACAGAGATAGTCACGGGCCTACCTCTTATGCTGACGACGTAGAGACAATGAAAATCTGCACCAAATTGTACACACAATAGGGGAAAGACCCTAGTGACAAGAGTGTTCAATCCACAAATACCACTCAAAAAGTACGACATCCCGGAGCATCGCTCAAACGGCCCATCACAACAACAAAGAAACCCAGAATTATTCAAATAGAGGAGGAGATAATGATCCTCCTCACTCTAAAATTGATAGTTCTCACAAGCTTCCAGTGGAGAAGAAGAGAAAAAAAAATGTGGGGCAGGCAGAAGACCCAGAAACTTAGACTGAGAACATGGAAATTGACACTGATCTGGATGCCATGTTCCCTTCTTTGATCAGCCCGAGGACTCCATCCACCATAACCATCCAATGGACATATCCGTTGCCCAAAATTTTGACGAAGATGAATCCTTCGTGTTCCAGAGTGTTGTTTTTGATAGCCGGAACAACAAATTGATATTTCAGAAAAAAAAAATGTTAAAAATATCAAAGGCAAATCTTGTTCAGAGGTTGAGGTTGCCAACATGTGGCCGTCCCAAGTCTGTCAACTTCACACCGCGACCAGAGAAGTGCTTCATGACTCCATTGAGCGCATGGAGACCCACAATGCCAGACTGAAGGACCGAGTCAAGGAATTGGAAGACGCTTTCTTTCCTATGCCATTGCATGTCAATCCTTTGGCAATAGCCATGCCTGGCACCCCTGCACCCAATGCAAAAGCACCCTCCACCCTGCTCGCATCCTGTAAAGGATATGTGTAAAACAATATCACAAAAAGAATGGCACTGGTTACCGATGCCTGGAAAAGATCACAAACCATTGCTTCCCTTGGAACCAGGGCACATAGCTTTCTCGAGCTTTTGCAAGCCGAATTAAAAGATAAGGGAAATTTCTTCTTAAAAACAGTCATCCCTTTTGGCAAGATTGTCATTAATATGACAGAAACAAAAAGAAGAGAAGAAGATATTCCATCCAAAAACCGGATCAATCAATTGAATGCATGTTGGAAAGAAAAAGTAAACAACCTGCGTCTCATTGTTCAGTCATGTGAACAAGTCATATCGAAGAAAGATAAATTATTGACAAAGTTGTCAAATATAGACTTAGCTGGGAAAACAAACGACTTCCAAGATCCCCTCTTAATCACAAACTTCTTTCCCTTAACCAGAGAAGAGTTCGATAAACAGTTTGTTATGTTTAAGACCTTCTCTTTGGAAAAGTTTTACATCATCCTTCAATTTGATCAATCTCACGTCCATGACAGGATAGTCAAATATGCAGTACAGAATGAGGAAATTCATCAGGCTCTCTCTAATTTTTCTATTGACTTCCAGGAATTAGAAAAAGATATTTTCAACATCAAGATCCGGAATGAGATCAACGTCACCCCAATGAGAGCGTACATTGAAGAATGGGTCGAAAGGAAATTGAAACAGGCCACCAACGAAAGACAACAGGCAGTTTCCAACATTCCATCAGTCGTGGAGAACATCCTTGAAACCGCATTCGTCGTCGACATCAATGAAAGGGAAGCCGCAAGAAAATAGCCAAAGTACTCTTATGTACCCTCACTGTAAGTTTACTCATCCCATCTTTCTTTGTTTCTCAACACAGTTATTCCGCTTTCTTAAATAAACATGTATAGGCAAACACTTATACCTTTCCATTTATTTTCTTTTGCAACTGTTGCACTCTATCTTCTTTCCACAATCATGTTTCTTGTAAATATTTCTCTAATGGTTCGCGAGAGCCCCAATCCCAGTCTACATGACAAACGCATTGAAATTCCAGTTTATATGTAACACACTTTGTTTTTTTTGTATATTTCAACATTTGCAGTGGTATGTAACAAACTTCTATTTTCTGACAGATTTCAAATAAAAATGCATCTAAATTTTTATACCCTAAAGACTCTACTCTTATCTTTCAACACTCTCTATAACAAATGCATTTATGGAAAATATTCACAAATACATTAAAATTTTTATATTTCTTATCTCCTATTAATTTTATGTCATCATATATTTTTATCTTTCACCAGTCCACATTGAAAATGCATTTAAA
The DNA here is from genome assembly GCA_009831015.1 of Picea engelmannii. Classification (NCBI taxonomy): domain Eukaryota; kingdom Viridiplantae; phylum Streptophyta; class Pinopsida; order Pinales; family Pinaceae; genus Picea; species Picea engelmannii. Next base: position 1,108,685 of record ML780301.1, read on the forward strand.
TTTCCAAATTTAATCTTGCACTGTCAACAATTTTTTTACTTTCTTATATACTTTCAAAAAAAAAAAAATGTTTGCTATATACTTTCCAAAATTAGATGGTGCTCGGCCTGCCAACCATCATTTACTTTTGCCCCATGTTTCAAAATATGCACCTTGCACACAACATTTCCCTCATATACATTTTCCACCAAACACTTCGTTTCATTTACACTTCGACCCCATTTTTCAAAATTTGCTTTCTAACCTCCTTGGTACAAATACATATTTCTTATGTATAATTTATTTATTTATGATGACTTTCTATGTCCTAGTTTTAAAAATAACCAATTCGGTAATGCTAATTTTTTTCTGTCCAACAACCATTCAGGCATTGATAATTTTTTATATTTTTTCAAGAATAATTAATTCGAGAATACTATGTTCTGCACGCAAACCACATATATATCAACTTTCTAGCCACTTGTCTGTACTAGGTCACATTTACTCCCATACCAACCTGGCAGGGACTACGCTGCCATGCAACACTTGTTTAAATATATAATAGAAGCGTGAACGCTTATGTGAATATGAGTTCTTTCCATAAGGTCAACCCACAAATATAATTTTTTTGATAAATTAATATATATATTTTTATAAATTAATATTTAATAATATTAAAGATACAATATGGTATTCTTCTTTTTACCTTTGTACTCATAACCATCCATTGGACCCAAAATAAAAAATAGTAGTATATATGTTATTGATTTTCATGATTAAAAAAATAAAAAATAGTACTATGATAGTCCATCCATCTAGGTCTAACAATGGATATTTATTCGGTAGAAAAAGTATTTTTTACTAATAAGGACCTCACTCGTCTTTATAGCATTAGTCTTTATTAAAATATTTATATATTAAAAAAATTGTAATCATTATTTTCATAGCACTTCAATACTTTGTAGATGAGACAATGAATTGTTAATATGTTAAAAAAAAAATTGTAATGATGATTTTATAGTAGTATGAGATAATGATTTGTTAAAGTATTTATATATATAATTTATTGTATTATTTATTATGTGATGAAATAATGGTAATACAAGAATATTTTTTCATAAGGGTGTTGGGTGTGAGTTTAGCAACATTACATGCGGAAATTTATTGAATCATTAAGATTTACTGCTAGTTCATTTCATGTAGCTTACAAGTACAAATCACAAACAAAACAAATTTGACATGTTCATTGATACTACAATTCTAAATGCATCTAACAACATAAAGAAAACCATGAATTCAATTATTCAAGCAACAACAAAATACCCGACATTCATCTAAACCATTTAAACGACGGAATAACATAAGAACATAACATAAACGTTTATATGTTAATGATTAACCAACTTGCTGCATACGAAGGACGAACCTCCCAGCCATATGAATTATTGTTCATTTTCTCTCACAACAGACCACCCTCAAGTTGAGGCTTTGAGTCCATAAGAAGATCCAACCTACTGGTTGTCTACTCTCCACACACAGTAGCCCCAAAACCCAGATTCTTCTCCCACAATAGTCCCAATCCTCCAGCACTCTTCATCACAACCTACACCACGCAAAAAATGTACCCCCTTCACTTCTCACAGTCCCTCAAGTTGTATCATTCATTTATCAAGGCTTTCATTACACCCAGTTGACCAAAAACTCTCAGTTGGGGACTTTCAGGAACTCGTAGTTACCTAAGGAGTTCTCACAACAGCCTTCACAAGGCTCCCGAGACATTTCCTCAACAGGAAATGGCACCACGGGCTTACATCCTAATTTATAGGCACACAGGGCTCTTTCTCAGCATAAAAAAACAGAAAAACAATGGCTTCCTTTAAGAATACCATGGTCGATGCTCTTCCCACCCCTCAACTCTCCCTTTGCTGCCCAAGAACTGCATGTAAAAAACATCCCCATTCTGCATATGAATTTCCCTTCTTATCCCTTGCTTTCTTGACATTCACTCTTCCCAAGGATGATTGTACCTCAGGCCATGCTCCCCAATAATTATGGGATGTGACCTCTTACACCCACCCTCTTACATGAGTTAAATGATTGGATTTGGGAACACTCAACAACAAATAGAAGGTTATACATAATGATAATGATATCGAGAATGTGGTTTGGATTAATATCCATGAATAATTCCACCTCGGACCCCCTCTCCCTTGTGGAATCATATCCCCCCATCGTTTTCATTCCTCTCGTATTGCAGCCAACGATTATTACTTTTGTTAATTATTCAAGCCACATAATATTTGATTCGGCCCTCGACCACATGAAATCAATATGGGTTCTTCACCCTGACACATTGGCTCATGATTCTAATTCACATTTATACAATTACATTATAATTCACATGGATTAAAACTGGAGATGTTACATTCCCCTCCCCCTTATTTTTTCACTGACCTCAGTGCACAACACCCTACACGTGTAATTTCATTTTACAATTCTGGATCCCCGACCATTAATCAACATATAGGCTCTTTGGCCCAAAATCACACAGGCATTCCAGCTTAAACAAAATTACATAGGCACTCCGGCCCAAATGCAAAAAATACATAGGCGCTCTGACCCAAAAAATCATAAATACATAGGCGTTTCGGCCCCAAAACATAGATACAAAGGCACCTTGACCCAAAACATATACATAAGCCACTAGCATCCTCCTACAATTATCTCAATTTCCACCAGCTCTCTTCCTCTTGACCTGCCCAACCCAAGGAATGTACCATTCATTTATCAGGGTTGACACAAGGAATGTGCACCCTTAACTGTTGTTATTCCATCACGCTACACCATTTTTTTATAAGGGTCTCTCTAGCACAGGTCATTGGGGATATCACTACTTGCATCTCAATTGATCCAGATTATTTTCGAAATGAAATGAAAGAAAATATATTACAATGAAATACTCATGAAAATTGCCAGAAACAGAAAAATACAACAATACTTGATTTCTATTAATGAAAGAATTGTAAAGACACTGCAAAAATACAAAGTGCAAGACTCAGTAGAATGTTGGCAGCTTTATCTATGATAAGAGATGTGACAACTACACTCATTCACAAGAAGATGATTACAATGAGGCTCTGAAGGTCTTTTTATGATAAACATGAATGCAAAAAACCTAGACATCCAAAAACCTAACCCTAGGAGATGAAACACCAAAAGTCACGTGGGCCCCGTTTGGGTAAGTTAGTACATTAACTTCACGGGGTCGTAACTTTTTCATATGATCTCCGTTTTAGGTGCGTGATAGCCCGTTGAAAGGTCTTTTCAGAAACTACGCATTATGTCGTCAAACTCTGATTCTGTCTATAGTTTCACTGTGGCACACCAAAAAAACATTGTTTAGGGACCTAAAATGGTCCTAGAAGTACAGAAAGATGTGTTGACATGAAAACTTCCAAAATAATCCAGTTGGATTAAGTGGGCGGCCACCAGTCTCCACCTAGAAGATGTGTAGGACTTCAGACAACCCCAAAAGTGTAGAACCCACAATTACAAAGAAGTACCAAAGAAAACGTTGAACTAAAAACTGACAAGAGGAGCCACTTGGAATAGTTGGGTGGCCACCAATATCCACCTGGATCATCAAGGGACTCACTACTAGGAAGAACTACCAGGAAATAACTAGCAACAACCTTGTTGCTATAGTACAAATCCCACAGGAGTTCACTCTTCATGCCAGACAACCTGGTTCTTCGATAGTGCAACTCCATAGGAGTTCACTCTTCAGGACTGACAACCTGGTTCTTCTATTGTACTCTCCCTCTAGGCTCAGGCATCCCTTTCATTGTTATACAGTTCCTCATGAGATCCATAATTTTCCAAGGTGTTCTCACATAGATGGATGTCAACTTGCTGCTAGACTTCCATTAGCAATCTATGACTCGTGGCAATCATTACATCTGCAACATATGCATACAGTCAATATGAGACATCATCATACAATTTTCATTATAAAATTCCAAATATGTCTTACACAGGAAAACATAATTTCCCAAACACGAGTTTTCTTCTCGTAGTTCTTTGGCTCTTGCAGCAGTATATATCAGTCTTCCTTATGGGATTACATCCCCACCATATCCACGACCATTTCTCTTGCAATTTTCTCAATTTTCATGCAGCCAAACAAATTGTTAGCATATCATAACAATTTTCAATTATTAATTTCTCAAATTTGTTTATATAGGAAAGTGAATATTCCCACGCATGAGATTTTTTCTCATTATATTTGGCTCTTGCAGCTATATATATTAGTCTTCCTTATGGGATTACATCCCTTCCATATCCAAGACCACTCTACCTGCAATTTCCTAAACTTTCTTGTAGTCAAACAAGATTGTTAGCACTCATGCACATTTTGAGTAGTTCATGCAATGATCTCAGAATTGTAATTTACCATCAATTCAATCATTTCCGACAATTATTCATATTAAAAATGGAATTCAACTATTTTCCCTTGACCAAGTTTTGTGGAAACATTGGTCATGTTTGACCATTTTTGGGACTTCGACAAGCTGGTTGAAGATGGAGCGCCCAGGCGAAGCTGAGATCACAAGATCTTGCTTGTTTTGCGAACTTGTGGACCCTACAAAGGGTTATTAGGGTTTATGTAATGTGTATGGGATGTCGGCCCATGGGTTTACCCATGTTTAGGCCTCTTTGTAAATGTATAAATAATTAGCTAAGCAATGTAAGAAGTACGACTACTAGTTATTGATTGGCTTAGTGCATGACTAGTTGGCTTTGTGCTAGTTAGGAGTTGGCTCTGTGCCTTGACCTAGTTTTGGGGAAGGTGGATCTAGTGCATTGTGAACAGATCACTTGTCAGGTGCAAAGTTGGTTCTATGGCTTCGTGCACATGAGTAGATGAATGTAGGAAGATTGAAGACTAATAAAGAAGAAGAAGAAGTTGGTGGACGTAGCCCCACATTGGGGTGAACCACGTATATCCTGTGTTGATGTGCTTTGTGTGATGTTGTTGATGTTGTTTATGTGTGTATCTGCTTAGTGTTGTTGTTATAACATATCATGAATGCACCTGATGTTGTTTCTTAGTGATTAATGGTATTTGAATGTTAATATTATGTGCTAAGAGGTTTTAAGGGCTTGATCTTGATTATTACCGCGTTGATCTATAATAAGGGTTAATCTGCGATGTGAATGAGAATCATAATATAATTGGCTAAGTGCTCTGCTAAGTGTTTTAATCACATATATGTGTCCCATCCTGGTTGTAGACACCTGAGTCCTGCAACCCCCCTGCCTCTACCTTGGGTGAGACTTCATCTGCTTCGCATGTGTTTCAGAAAGGGCCGATAGTTAGAGTTTTGTTGGTGTGTTGTTAGAGTTGAACCCTGGGTCTGCCCTTATGCCAACAAATGGTTCCATTGTCGAGACCTGAAATTGTGATTGCTGGGAACTGAAGAAAAGAGAAATTTATGTGTGTAGATCTATTGTTGTAGTGCGCAGTATTCTACTTGACTTGTGAAGCTCTGTTCTAAGAAAGAAACTCGATCTGAAGAAAATAGTTAAGATCTTAAATCTTTGTACTCTGGTAAAGGTAAGATAAGTGGAAATTTTTTCTTCGAAAGTATGAATCTAGGTATGTTTGATAGATTTTTTCCTAGCCTGAAAACTAGGGCACAGTTAGAAGAAAGAATTGATCTGAATAAATCTAATAGAACTAGAGAAAGATATGTTATTCCTATGCATAGAAAGAATTTTTGGACTAATAAATGGATGCAGGAGCCCAGAAATAATTTTTTCAGATTATAGGTCCATCACTGTGATCCCAGTGCGCAGTACAGGAAAGGTCGGGGATCATCTAAAATAAAGAGAGGATTGACACTATGTTATAATTGTAGAAGACCGAGACATATTGCTAAGGAATGCCCTAGTATAGGTCCTATTTGTCTTTGTTGTAAAGCTATTGGTCATGAGGTTGAGGATTTCCCAAGGATGATTGCTAAATTTGAAAATATGAACACGAGACAAGAAAACTATAAAGAAGGTCAAGAGACTACAGATATGTTCAAGAATCATACAGAAAAAGAGTCAAAGACTATGTTAATACATTTACAAGAGATCATGGATAATCACAGAGACATCAGTTTACCAGAGATCCTGAAAGAAAAATAGTGCATAGTTACCAGAATAGAAGACTTTGACATAGACTATGTATTAGATGAAGAAACACATGTGAATATTATGCCAAAAAACACTTGGAAAATTTTGGGAAAGCCTGCTATGGTACCTTCATTGGGAAGGATGGGATTGTTTAAAGGAAAGATGATAACCCTATGTGGAAGAGTTACTAATGTACCTATGATTTCTCATGAAACATCGACTAAAGAATAATTTGAAGTCATTAAATTTGTTAAGAACAACGCCCCCTTTCCAATTTTGTTAGGAAATACTTGGATTGAGAAGGACCAGATCAGAGGAAAAGCAGAGGATGAAGCCACAAAAAAGAAAAAGCAAGACCTAAGGGATCTCATAGCTAGAAGAATAGATCGACTGATAGAAGAACGAGAAGTTGAGTCGAAGCAGCAGAAGGAATGAGAATTAGCTATCGAGGTTGAGCGAACACAAAAAGGTTTGAAGGACCTATCCATGCAAGAAAGAAGAATACCTACCCTGGAGTTAATAAGAGAAGAGGTAATTCCTTTGCACCTTTTGAAAGAACATCAGCAGTGCGAAGCTACTAGGCTAAGAGAAAGTAAGAATAAGAATGGAAAGAGGAATCCAGAAACTCAAATCACAGGAAAGAAGGAAATAAATCTCAGTAACAAGAAAGCAAAGTTTGAAAAACTATAGGAAGTTCCAGAGAAGACTTCGCAGGAGGCAGACTTGAAGAACTTGAACCTCACCGGAATAGCTTAACAACACATAACGAGACTTCGCCACGACAAAGCTATATAACCGTTGGAGGCACCCCGACCGTTAGAATGATGCTCCAGAACGGCTAGAAATGCAGTTATTGAAGGAAAAACCATCATTGGACCTTTGACACCGCACCATAACGGACAGATGCGCATTGATGGATGCATTCCTGCCCGTTGGAGGAATCTGTTACAACGCTTGTCTGTTCAACCTATCGGACGCTGCATCGGGACCACTTCTTGAAAACTTTGATATCTGAGCTAACAAAGAATCCATTGTATCACAAACTATGATATCCGAGCTAAAAAAGAATCCATTGTATCATGCTCTTCTTTCTAGACTTCGCCATCCATATGATTACCTCACTTGTCTAATCGCCTACCCGATTTATTTGGTTGCAAGTGTGAATGTCGGGCGAACATAGGGCACTAGAGAAGTCTGTGGAGGATATTATGATAGACCTCATGGATGAGAGAGTCATGTCTGTAGGAATACAGGTGTCTTCGACTGGAGGATTACAAGAATCCCCATCGACTGGATGTCGGTCTTGCCGGACTACATCTCGCCTTTGGCTAGTGCGGTTAACTGCGACAACGTCCCACGAGATTTCGAATAAACATTGATCACTGCGTACCTCCCAAAGGGGATACGCATAGTTGGACCACAGTTAGGACATATTCCATCTCTAAAGAACAATGACTTCAACCTTCGCGACGGGAAGAACTACGCGATGCTCGCGCTGCATCAGTATTTGATGAAGACGACTAGGAAGAAGCCGCACATAGTCTCCCAGCCGTGGATAAAGGAGCTTGCGCAGTCGACAATCATGAATGTAATGAAGATCCCCCACTTCGGCCGACATCAGGAGGTTAAGGCTTGCATTAAACTCCTCCTATCGTGCTACCATGAAGGGTATCTGTGGTTTGACAGGTGCATGATTGTGGATCCGACACTGATCCATCTCATTACAGGACTGAGCATGCAGGGACCAAACCCTCGGCAATTCTACCCAGGGAAGACTTCCAATCGTTCTCTGGAACAACGCATAAAGGAAGACTATGGTGATGTAGAGAAGGGAAAGCGAAGCTACAAGGTAGCCTCCATCCTGGATGGCGCAGTGCGCCTAGCTTGTTAGATTATAGCGAGTAAGCTCATTAGAAATAACCGGCCGACACAAGTCATTGGATTTGTAGTAGACCTCGCAGGGAAGTGTGTAGAAGGAATGCAAATGAACTGGGCGAGTTACCTCTTCAACGAGTTGGAGAAGGACTGTCGCGAAGCGCAAGATTAGGGATATGAGTTTCATTTTAGTTGGCTATTGGTATTGATTGCATTTGTCACCTGGAAAATGTTGGAAGGAGAAGCCTTCCCGGGAGTTGAGCCATCAAAGTCGTTGGCCGCAAGGTTCTCCACCTTGTGGTACACAAATGATATGGCGAAGCAGTGGAAGTCGAACGATGTCTTCCATTTGTTATCACTCCAAGAAACCCTCTGTGGTTGCAGACCAGAGGTGCTTGGTAACTTAAGAAATGAATGTTTTTTGTATTTTTGTGAATGTGGATCAATGGGACAACTCAATATAGCTTATGGCATTCAAACATAAAAGTGATAAACAAATAGACAGTGCTCTCAAAGATTGATTAATCAGCAGGCAGCTTTAAAGTGGGTGGAGAATAAATTGTAACTAAACCAGTGCAAATCAGGGTCTAAGAGACAATCAAAGAATTATTATCAGGTTATGAGCTAAACAATGGGATGACAGCCATTCAAATCTTGACAACACAGATAATAATGTAGAAGAAGGATGGAAAACTGATAATCAAAATCGAAAGAAACCTGTGATCTGTATTAACATATAAGTCTGAGTACAATCGCCAATTTACTATCCAAAATCGAACCTTTTGTTCTCCAAATG
>ML780301.1:1123892-1147780 GCA_009831015.1 Picea engelmannii
ATAGTCGATTTTTAACTACAGATCATAATCTTTCCAATGATACAATCAGATTTGGATTTGGAGCTAGGGAAGCTGGAAAATTTTTCCCTACAAGATTAGGCATCTTTCCTTCAAAAATGCTGGTGCGTTTTTGAGAGTTAACACCATTATTACTACCTACAGCTGAATCATGTTATTGAAGCATTCCCCTGAATGACACCCAACACTTTGCATCAATACATGCCACTAGCAAGGTTCCGCACAGATCGACACTTTATCTACATCACTGCGCGCAGGGATGAAAGTAAGGAGGAGTTGCGGTCTTATTATAAGATGACTGACGAAGATATGGAGGAGATAACCAAATAATGGCCAGCATAATTCCTTGTACCATCGGAAGATGCAGAACTCTCTGACCCCGACATCATCAAAATTCCCTTGGTCACCTGAATCGAACATGATGGACAAACTAGTGCGAAGAAAAATAAGAAAAAGGAGGAAGTACAGAACATAGAAAGTGATGAGGAGGATAGTGTATCGGAGGAAAGTAGGCCTGACTCACATGTAGGAGGAGGAGATGAATTGAACCAAGAAGAAGGAAATAAGAAAGAAAAAGGTGAAGTTACACCGCCGAAGGATCCGCTTACAAAGGCCGAGACATCAAAGAAAAGGAAGGTTTCTCCATAGAAACCCTCAGCCAGAAAGAAGACCCGGGCCAATAAACCCCAGTCAAAGAATGTGCTCACAGAGGACGATGTCAATCTCATCATCATAGTCATGGAAGATGATTCAGAGGATATCTTGTAGAGACATGGAGTGAAGCAAGAAACACTGTATGAAAGAATAGAGAAGGAGCTCAGAGACATACAACAAACCATCCATTCGAGCCATGAAATACCTATTGTGCCTTCTTCGCCGAGGATTGCAGAATTAGGGGATGATCCCACCCAATTATGAAGGTTAGCAGATTGCACAAAGGCTCGACTTTGTCGAGTCCAAGAAGAAAAGGAGCAGGCTACATAAGCCTTCAAGCAAGAAAAGGAGGAGGTCTTAGAGAAACTTCGAGTTGTGCAGAAGGAGAAAGATGAAATTCGAGCAATGTATGAGGAGGAAAATGCGAATATGTAGAAAGAAAGAGACCAGTTGCTCGCAGATCAAACTGCAGTCAAATAGACAATGACTAAAGCACTTTGCTCTATGCTGGTATTGGCACAGGAGGAAGAAGAATCAATCGATATGCAAGTGGGTAAGCTCGCTGAAGCCATTCAGCAGCTTCAAGCGAGAGTGATAGAGCTAGAGATTCAATCAGTGTCGAGCACTCCGCAAGAAGTGTGTGATCAGAGGGAAGAAATCGCCAAGATTGCAGTAGAAACAATCAGAGCACTTGCCTCTGAGTGTAAGCAACTGAGTGATTGAAGTGCGTAGACCTATGAGCGCCCAGTAGAAGATCCAGAGTTGAGGACATTAGAAGCACAACTCTAGGAGGCAAAGTAGTAGGCATCCACCGTGCAAGCACAACTGAAGTTGCTTACTGCAGTTGAGAAAAGGAATCAATCACAGGAGCAACGTGCAGTCCAGCAGCAAATTACTGGTATCCAGTTCAAAGTCATGGAAGTTACACAGAGACTCCAGTCGGTGCAGGACAAAGCCAACACGACTTTTGAAGAAGTTGAAGGACAAGGCTCGCAACTAGACCAACTGGTTGCAACAGTGGAACAACACTTGGAAGGGCCTGTTACTAAGAAAGTGATTCAGGAGTTAGTCGAGCAGGAGGCTCTGGCGAAGCAATAAGTCGAGGCAGCTCGAGCTAAGCTCGAAGCCTTTGAAGCAGTGTTGCCCAGATCTGAGTGACTTGGGATGAGTCATAGGTGAGCGTTGGGGGCCTATTGGCCCTTGACCAGTTTTTGTGGAAACATTGGTCATGTTTGACCATTTTGGGACTTTGATAGGTTGGTTGAATATGGAGCACCCAGGCAGAGCTGAGATCGCGGGATCTCGCTTGTTTTGTGAACTTGTGGACCCAACAAAGGGTTATTAGGGTTTATGTAATGGGTATGGGATGTCGACCCATGTGTTTACCCATTTTTAGGCCTCTTGTAAATGTCTAAATAAGTATCTAAACAATGTAAGAAGTATGACTACTAGTTATTGATTGTCTTAGTGCATGACTAGTTGGCTTAGTGCAAGGAATTGTAAGTTGTTGTGTAAGGCTTTGTGCTAGTAAGGGGTTCGCTCTTTGCCTTGACCTAGTTTTGGGGAAGGTGGATCTAGTGCGCTGTGCACATATCACCTTTCCAGTGTGAATTTGGTTCTATGGCTTCGTGCACAGGAGCAGATGAATGTAGGAAGATTGAAGACTAATAAAGAAGAAGAAGAAGTTGGTGGATGTATCCCCACACTGGGGTGAACCACATATATCCTATGTTGATGTGCTTTGTGCGATGTTGTTGATGTTGTTTATGTGTGTATCTTCTTAGTGTTGTTGTTATAACATATCATGAATGCATCTGATGTTGTTTCTTAGTGCTTAATGGTATTTGAATGTTAATGCTATGTGTTAAGAGGTTTTAAGGGCTTGATCTTGATTATTACTATGTTGATCTATAATAAGGGTTAATCTACGATGTGAATGAGAATCATAATATAATTGGATAAGTGCTCTATTAAGTGTTGTAATCACATATTTGTGTCCTAGCCTGGTTGTAGACACCTGAGTCCTGCAACCCCCCCTGCCTCTACCTCGGGTGAGACTTCATCTACTTCATAGGTGTTGCCGAAAGGGCCAGTAGTTAGGGTTTTGTTGGTGTGATGTTAGATTTGAAACCTGGGTCTGCCCTTGTGCCAACATCAACCATTAATCATATTATCTAGAATGAAGTTATCGTTCACAGTACATGCATTATCAGTATGCCAATATTTTCATAATGCAATCAAACTTTACCTATAAACAAAATCAATGTGCCAATAATCATGGCCACATCTACACAATGCCTCTTTGCATTGAATCTGGAATACCATATGTTCATATCATGTATTCCACCATGTGAGTTGGAAGGTATGACCCATGCCTCAATACAACATCCAAAATCTTCCCCAATTACTTCCCCGATTATTTGGATACCTTCCTCTTCAACCCATACACAACACTAGGAATATAATTATCTTGGTGTTCCCTCATGTCGACAAAGAGGTTGCAGTCCAAACATCGGTTATAAATGGTAAAACCATTATGCACTTGGATGGCACTATAGTCTTTCCATATCCAATCGTATAATGGCCTCCCACATGACAATCTCTAATGGAATTCATTGCTACAACACAAGTAATGTCTCTTGACTTAACTTGGTTATGATCTCATAACCAACATAACACAATATGCAATTAAATTTCCCATAAATGCATTCAAGCAACAAATAATATCTGTATACTCAAGGCCTCATGCATTTACATCAATTCAAACATTGAGATTCGATTGAGTGAATTCTTACCTCAATTCCCTTTAGCATTTATACATCATAACAACCCCAAATGCATACCTGCATGGTTGCCATCAATTTATTTGATGCTACTTGATCAAATCGTACTTTGTAGAAGCTCACATTCTCCCTTTACTAACCTATTGATCAACAATTCCATCATCCTCATTTGTCTTCATATGGATTGATACCATAAACAACAATATCATCATGCTATAATAATTTTTCTTGGATACACAATCCATCATTAGTCATACTCAAATATCATGACATCATTATTCACACATAGCAATAGACCATTCTCAGTCTACAAGCATGTTCAAGCATGTTCGCATGCACAAATGCACATCACTGTGCATTAAGAATTAATTTTATCATGCTTTTTTCGTGTACATGGATTCTATCTTTATTGTATGCATCGTGCAATAATTCTATCATGCACTCCAATGCATATTTATTTCAGATTTAATTCAATTATTTGGTTGTTGTTGTAGATGAATGTCATTTAATTCTTGTAGAACCTCACTGCCATGTGCACTGCCATTCTGCTCAACTATGCACCATTGACCCCTATTCTGAACCTTTTAGTCAAGCCCCACTTGGCCATTCTGCTTTTCCAACAACTAGATCCACTAGTGTTGACATCTCACAATTGCTTCATTTATACAAAGAAACCTATCCCAGCATATTTTGGCTATAATTCTCAATTTTCATAGTATTGTAACATGCACTTCTCCAACTGAACATTAGCACTATAATATAATTAACCACTCTCCATTCCTTGACCCAACCAGTCTTGAAATACCATTATCATTTCTTGGCATTTCAATATTCTGAAATATTATTTTATGCCATCTTTCTAATGCTCTTTGTCATCCATGGCTTTGTTGAATTTTAAATGTCTCTCTTCACTTCATTGAGTGATTCACTGTGAAGCATTTCTTGGCCATTCAATACTACTATTCTCCAAATGGAAATTCTACACCCTCCTTTGGCACTTGTACCCTACTTTTGTTGCACACTCGGATAACATAAGTGGCTTTGTATCCTTAATTATTTAGAAAAAAGTTGTTAGATCATATATAATAGTTCATTCTCCCTGTATCCCTATGCTTTCACATAGATATGACTCATCCATCCATGAGTCACACTTCATCTCATGATATCCTTTTTCCTTCTCTTGCAACAAGCTTTGCAGCCTTCACTACATTTCTCCCTTCAAGGCTATGGAGTTCTTCTTAACTCATTATAAATGTCCATGACATTCCTCACATGTTGGATTCATACCTTATGTGAGAACCTATTTTGATTCTCATTTGCAAGCCATTCCTTTGTGATTCCTTAGACCTTTTCCAACCTTTCATCACCTGCTCTACAACCCTGCACTTCCCTTTTACAGGTCTTGGATGCTTCAACCAACTATATAAGATTGACATGTTTCCCTATCCAATGGACCTATGAATTAATCTATAATATAACCACACAATGATGAATTGTGAAATCTTATCCTCTTGCTAGAAATCCATTCACACAACACTCTCTGCTAGAGTGTTCCTCTATTAATTAGCAATGCCTTGTTAACAAGCTTAGCCACATTTTCCCATTATTAAGTTGTTTCACTTCAAGTGTGTATCTATAGTTATGCATAGGAACTGTCCTAAGCATATACACTCTTCCTTACACAAAAATCACCTTTGGCACTCACCTCTATCACCTGGGAAAGTTTCTCCAAACTTTGACACTATTTGGAAAAATCTTCAAATTGAGTAATTACATGGTTCATGGAATCTAATTCCACTTTATCCTACAATTGTATGGATAAAACTATTTATCCCTTGGATAAATTAGGCCTTATACAAGGATATTCTCTGGGTTACCCTTCCAATGACCATACTAATACTTCAATCCAATTTATGATCCAAGAGTTATGGCTTCCTAAAATTCCCATTCTACTCAATGGTGTCCTTCAAGTTCACCAGAAACATTCCTTCCGATTCCTTGAGAATTATTTGGATCAAAACCAAATTTTGAGTGGATATATGGATTCTCCTATCCAATATATTTCCAATGACTACTTTCTTTCTTAATTCTAATCACTAAGCAGACAGTTACATGAAATTAAATATTGTCAATTTACCTCTTTGGTGCACCTTTTCTCAAGTGCAAAATAATATTAAACACCAAGTTTGGCCACATATAGAGGTAATTATGTTAGGAACCAAGGAAATTTTTCTTCATAACACATATAATACTGCTAACACTAAAATCACAACAACTCTCAGATTTTCAAACTGATTTTTTAGTCAAAATATGCAGCAACCTGGAAATGACAACTTTGCCCCTTTCGACTTTCTTTTGGCTTAGAAATTTTATCTGTGTTCATGCTTCCCTACACCAATTCCTTTGGGATTTTGGCAGAATATAAGTTGGGTATTCTCATTACTACCCTCTAAACGATCTATCACAATTTCACCCTTAATCGTCTTCGAACTACTAGTTACGACCCACAAAAGTTTTGATTGTTTTACATTTTTGGCCATGTATGCTACACATGTCTTCTTTATCTTCCTACACACTTTTAAATACCCATATTCCAAATCTATCTCTACATATATATTCTATGCCCTCTAGAACTAAACTGGTGCCAAAATTTTACCTTAATTGTTTTCAATTTTAACTTTCTCATACGAACTTCACTTTGAGAACAAATTAGCTTGTTGGAAAGCTCTCTCTCAGTCCTTTTATTTGTACTGCAGAAAAAAAGTGTACCTTAGTACACTCCTTTCTTGTGGGTTTTGATTGCCAAAAAACGGCGTTTAGGGCCTCAAAATCGCCCCGTAAATTAATGACCCTCAAAAATATGAAAATTTAAAAAAAAATTATATAAAAATAACTACTTTATTGTTATAACAACATTTTAAATCTAAGTTGTTGATCTTAAAATCAGGTGAGATCTGAGTCGTTGATCTGAGCTCCATCAAAAATCGACGATTGACACTTTCCTTTGGATGCACGCAACATTTTTCCCAAATTCCGACTTGACCTTCGGTCATCGGCCAATTCCCTTGACAACCAATTTGCATCACAACGCTAAACCGGCCAACCCGACTATCGATCATCGATCGTCTGTGATTTTCATTGGAAAATGAAACTCCTCACCAATTCGGTCGATGCGTGACCATCGATCCATCGACCATCGATCATTTCTCTTGGAAATGAATTATAACACATCACTAAACTGGCCAACCCAACCATCAGTCGTTGATCGTCAACAATCCCTATTGATTGATGAAACACTTCTTCAGTTCGGCCAACCCGACCATCGACCATCGACCACTTCTGGGCTAACATGGAAATTCTTGATGTGGCATGACACATGGATGTTGATGTGGCATGACACATCATCATGAGGTGTCAACCTAGCTAACATGGCATGAAACATGGATGTTTATGTGGCATGACACATCATCACCCTCTGTCCTTCATCGACCATCGACCATTTCTCTTGGACAAACCTAACACCTCGCCAATTTGGTCGAATCCTAACCATCATCCCATTCGTCATTGGTGCTTCCTATTTCTTGATCAAATGCTTCGCTGAATTGGTTGACACCTGATCATCGTCCCATCGACCATCAACAAATTCTCTAGTTTGATCAAAACACTTTGTCGAATAGGCCGACACCTGACCATCAACCCATCGATCTATTGACAATTTCTCTGGGCCAACTCAAACACTTAGAAAATTTCATCCAAATCCCTGATGGACTTGGAGTGTTGATCTTCCATTAGGAAATGATCTCAGTCGTTGATATACCAACTTCATCCAACTATGTCGACGCCCGACCATCAACCATCGGTCGTCGACCATTAGATATTTCTTCTATCTGAACCAAACACTTCACCAATTTGACTGACCTGACCATCATCCATTGACTGTTTCTCTTGGCGAATTTCCAATACTTAGAAATTTCGGCCGATTCCCCAATGAATTTGGTCCTTCAATATCCAAGCCAAGATTTTCTTGACCATCGATTTACTCCAACTCCCAAACGACTGAAACTGATTTAGACCGTCGATCTTCTTCAATTTCCCAACTGTCAAAAACAAATATCAGTCGTTGATCTACTCAACCTTTCATACAGTTGAAACCTTATGAATTTTTAAATTTATTAAAGTGAATGTGGTCGTTGATCTAGATATCAAATACAATCTTGACTGTCGATTCACTGAAATTTGTAAAACACTACAACGATCATTAAAATGTAAAATTTGACCTTTAAAGTTGAATTTAGCTATGCAACTCAGCATATCGACTCCATTAAACTTTTTAAATAGTTTTGATTCATTTAAACTCGAATCTTGCTCATGAATTTGAGGATTTCTCTCTAATTTTTTTTACCATTTTTCCACAAGTTTGCACTGACCAAAATATGCAGCAAGGAATTTGCCCACCAAAAGTTGTGATACCATAATGTAACGTAAACAGCCTCTAGCTGAGCAACATTACATGTGAAAACTCATTAAATCATCACTATTTATTGCTAATTCATTTCATGTAGCTTACCAACTATAGATCACATACAAATTTGACCTTTTGATTGATACCACAGTTCTAAATGCATCTAACAACATAAAGAAAATTGTGAATGCAATTATTCAAGAAACAAAAAAATACCCAACATTCATCTAAACCATTTACATAATGGAATAACATAAGAACATCACAACAACACTTATTTGTTAATGATTAACCAACCAGTTGCATACGAAGGATGAACCTCCCAGCTATTGATTTTCTCTCACAACAGACCAGCCCCGAGCTAAGGCTATGAGTCCACAAGGAGATATGGCCTATTTGTCGTCTACTCTCCACACACAACAGCCCCAAAACCCAGGTTC
This sequence comes from Picea engelmannii, assembly GCA_009831015.1. Lineage (NCBI taxonomy): Eukaryota > Viridiplantae > Streptophyta > Pinopsida > Pinales > Pinaceae > Picea > Picea engelmannii. Next base: position 1,132,250 of record ML780301.1, read on the forward strand.
TTCTCCCACATCAGTCTCATTCCTCCAGCTCTCTTCCTCACAACCTACACTACCCAATGAATGTACCCCCTTCACTTCTCATAGTCCCTCAAGTTGTATCATACATTCATTAGGGCTTCCAGTCCACTCGGTCAACCGGGAAATTTCAGCGAGGGAATTTCAGGAACTCTCAATTGCCTAAGGTGTTCTCACAGTAGCCTTCAAAAAGCTTCTGAGACATTTCCTTGACAGGAAATCGTACTACAAGATTACAACCTAATTTACAGGCACACATGTTTTTTTATCATCATAAAAACACAACCAAGCAATGGATGCTTTCAAGTATACCATGGTTGGTTCTCTTACTAGCCCTCATCTCTCCCTTTGCTTCCCAATAATTGCATGTAAAAATTGTCCCCATTCTGCATACAAATTTTCCTTCTTCTCCCTTGCTTGTTTGACTCTCACTATTCCCAAGGATGATTGTACCTCATCCCATGCTCCCCAATAACTATGGGATGTGACCTATCACACCCACCCTCTTACATGAGTTAAATGATTGGCTTTGGGAACACTCAACAAGAAATAGAAGGTTATACATAATGATAATAATTTTGGGAATGTGGGTTGGATTAATACCCATGAATAATTCCCTCTTGGACCCCCTCTCCCTTGTGGAATCCTATCCCCCCATTGTTTTTATTCCTTTTGTATAGCAACCAGTGATTATTAATTTTATTAATTATTCAATGCACATAATATTCAATTCGTCTTGTGGCCACATTAAATCAATATGAGTTCTTCACCCCAACACATTGGCTCACTAACCTAATTCACATTTATACAATTACATTATAATTCGTGGGGATTAAAACTAGGAATGATACAATTGAGGAGTAGGGTGAGTGGTTAAAGTGAAGGTATACATTTATTGTACAAACCTTCACCCATGGGAGATTAAGTGGTGAAGGAGTGGGAGCGTGGATGTTTTGTAAAAATATTCAAATTTCTACGTATTTTTTATATTTTTTATAAAATTTTGGCGATTTTTAAAGTAAAATAATTTTATCCTATAGAATTTGGGCAAATTATTTTTAAAATAGTGAATCTCGCTTTTGGAAAAAACATGGAAAATTAGCCCATGAGCGAAATTTAGCCCCTAAAATCATCCTTGAATTCATGGCACTTCTTGTACTTGTCATTGGACTTCTGTAGGATATCCTGAACCGGTTGGTGAATGTGCTGGATCCTCTCAATGAACCAGGTGGCTTTATCAACTTCAGTTGGAGCAGGAGATGAGTCGATCGAGGTGACCGCAAGGGGAAGTGCAACATCTATGGGACCCAATGGTTGGAATCCCAACCCCACCTGAAAGGGGCTATGGTCGGTTAAGCTATGCAGGGCTCGGTTGTAGCTATGTTGGACATAGGGAAGGCTCTCATCTCATGTGAGAGGGTGATTTGAATTATACATGCGAAGGATATGCACAATCATTCAATTTACGACCTCGTTTTGGCCATTTGTCTGGGGGTGGAAGGTTGTGGATTTGGTGAGCTTGGTGTCCAACACTGACTAGAGGCTCGACCAGAATGTGCTGAGAAATCGACTGTCCCGATCTGAGACAATAGTTTGTGGGATTCCAAAATGTACCCAGAATCATTCAAAGAAGAGCTTGGAAGTGGCCTCTGCTGTGATGTTCTTCTTGCAGGCAACCAAAATCGTCATCTTAGAAAAGAGATCAACAACCACAAAAACACAGTCATTTCCCCGCTTGGTTGACGGGAGGCCCAACATGTAGCCCATTGAGATGGATTCTCATGGCCTATAAGGAGTAGGAAGAGGGGTGTACAAGCCCTGTTTCTTAGTGGTCGATTTGGCAATAGCGTAGGTAGTGTAGGACCTGATATACTTGTTGACCTCCAGTTGAAGTTTCGGCCAATAGAAATGTTTCTATAGCATCGCCACTATCTTTTCGACGCTGAAGTGTCCTGCCACCCGACTGTAGTGGGCTTCCTAGATCATCTTCGCTCACTCGCTTGATGGAACACATATATGGCCCAGATGACACAACAACCCATCCTGAATATGGAAATTATCGACAACTGCATTTGCACCCAACATTTGGTAGGTGGTGGAAAAGTTTGGGTCTATCTCATAGAGTTGGAGCCATACAGAGGTCTCATGGCCGCAGGAGTCTAGCACCGTGGTGAGTGTCGCGATTGGCGTTCTGCTGAGGCAATCGGCGACATGATTGGTGCTTCATGTTTTATACTTGATGTTGAGGTGGAATTGCTGCAAGTATGTGGACCACTTTTGATGACGATCATTATGAAATTTTCCTTGTGTCTGCATGAACTACAGTGGCTTATGATCAGTGTGAATGATTGTCTCCTTCCCAAGAATGTAATGTCTCCACTGGCGGCAGTCTTGCGCAATGGAGTACATTTCTTTGTCGTAATTAGGGTACTTATGGACATCATATGATAGGCCATGGGGTGGACATGATGAGTGAGAACGACACCCACTGCATAGTCTGAAGCATCTGTCTTGATCTCAAAGAGTTTTTGCAGGTCTGGTAGTGAAAGTACTGGGGCTGAGCACAAGTGTTGCTTCAAATCGTCGAACGCTTGTTGTTGGGACCAACCCCATGCAAATTTCTCCTTACCACCACCCCTGTTTATTTGGTTGAGGGCCCCTGCAATATGGGAGACTCCCAACACGAACCTGCGGTATAAATTGGCAGGGCCCAAGAAGCTTCGAAGCTCAGTGAGTGTGGTTGGGGCTAGCCAGTCACGGATGAATTGGATATTGGCTGGATCCACATGTATGCCATGATGATCAATTATGTAGCCCAGGTAATGGACCCTGTCCATGCCAAAGGAGAATTTTTCCAAGTTGGCATATAGCTTGTGCTGCCACAGGGTGTGTAGAACTTGCTAAATATGTTGCAAGTGATCGGCCCAAGTGTTGATGTAAATGATAATGTCATCCAGATACACCACTACAAAAGTATTGGTGAATGGTCATAGGATATCGTCCATCATCCTCATGAAAGTGGTTGGAGCATTTTTCAAACCAAAGGGCATGACTAACCATTCAAAAAGGCCTTCCTTTGACTTAAAGGCGGTTTTCCATACATCTGTCTGTTCTATCGGGACCTAGTGGTAGCCAGACTTCAGATCAATCTTACTGAAGTATTTGGCCCCCGTGAGTTGATCAAGGAGGTCATCGATTCAGGGAATCAGGTACTAGTTTCTGACTGTGATTTTATTCAGAGCCCAGTAATCAATGCAGAGTCGTCAGGTTCCATATTTCTTCTGTACCAGCACGATTGGGCTCCCGCAAGGTGATGAGCTGGGACAGATGTGCCCCTTGTGGATCATTTCTTGGATCTGTCGCTTGATCTCATAATTCTCTAACATAGAGCGATGATAGACTAACCCATTGGGCAGCGGGGGTCAGATAGATGGGGTGCTTGACCTGGCAGTGCAGAGGTACCCTAGTAGGTGAGGAGAAGATATCTGATTATTCTTCCACGACCTTATCTACTTGCTTCTGTTGTGTGGAGAGGTCGTCCATAGAGACCCCGGATGTTGTTGTGATCTTTATCTTATTCTAAGAGTGAATCACAAAGAAGACAAACTTCCCCATCTGAGAGATGACCTTCCTGCATTTCTTAGCAGAGATCAAGGAAATAGCACTAGGTGGGACTGCCTCGGGTATCCTGTACAATTTCCTGTTCAAAGTAATAATAACACTACGAGGCCTAGACTCATATACAACATGACGTTTCCATAAATAAGGTTGGCCCAAAATAACATGACAAACTTCGAGAGGAGCAACATCACACAATACCTCGTCTTTGAAGGGCTTGATGTTGTATGACAGTCGACACTGTTGGTTGACGCGAATATCGCTTCCTTGGCAGAGACATCCAATGGTGTAGGGTTGTGGGTGCGGTGTTGTCTGCAGGGCCAGTCGCTTGATGACATCTATTGAGATGAAGTTATTCTGGCTACCTCTATCCACGATGAAGTGCAGCGGGGATCCTTTTACCCACATCTTTGAATGGAAGAGGCATTCTCCTTCTTCTGGCTCATCTGGTTCACTAGGCTGGAGGTTGGTGGTAGCAAAGGTGGCATTGGGTTCCGCATTAATGACTTGTCTTCCCCTTTCTGGTTCTATCTCAGAGTCTGAACCCGCATCTAATTCAGAGGCTTTCACTTCGGCCACCAGCGACTGCTTTGAGCGACAATCAACAGTGTTATGCCAAGGGCTCTTATGGAAGTCGCACCACTTCCTGGTATCTTTCTTTGTCTTTCTGGTGTCCTTCTTTTATTGCGGCTTGGAATGGTTGTCCTAATACTGTCCATATTTTCTATGTCCTTTGTTATGTGGGTTGGGGCCGCCCTTTCTTGGATTTTGTTGTGATGGGTTCCCAGGCCCAAATTGTCGCGTCTTTCGTTTGAGCTTCTACTCGATTTTGACGGCATATATGTAGGCTACGCCCAAGGATGAGATGTCCAAAATTTTTATTTCGGTCTAGATTTATCTATGTAAAGCGCCATGATACTTGAGCACCAAATGTCACTTTGAATCTTTGATACCCATCTTGGTGTGCAAGGTATGAAATATATTTGTGAAATTTGGCACTGCTTAGTCTCTTTCTTGCTACAGTGTGGTCCATTTGGTATACAAGTCGTCAACTTCCGACAGGGTAGTATTGTTTCTTAATAGCATCCCTAAAGGATTCCTAGGTGACTGTGAATGTAAATAATGAGGGTTCCTCTATTTCCTTTTGCTCACAGAAAGTTTCCCACCAATCTTTGACATGGGGAACGACTTTGAGGAGTGCAAAAGTAATCTTTTCTTTATTCGAAAAGTTATGGATAGAAAAATACCCTTCTAGTAGATTCAACCACTTTTCTACAACATCTGTGTCTATCTTACCTTCAAATATAGGAATATCAAAGTTTATTTGTACCTTGAAGGGGGTGGCGCCTCCGCTCAAACAAGATACGTCGCATGTTGGTAGCCTGCAAAGGATTTGCGCGAAGCTATCCATGATCTTGTTTCTTTGTTGCATGAGGGCTTCCTCAATCAACAGTTTGAAAGGATATCCTGTCCCATCATCTTTCTTTTCTCCTACCATGAGAGGTTTCTTGGGCGTGCGAGAGCTTTTTTCCTCAAGAGAAACAAGCTCGAAACCCAACTCTTTGTACTCTGACCTCGTTGGGGACATGCATTAAGATGACAAGGAGCAGACCGCTCTGATACCACTGATCCAAATTTTATGAGAAAAATGAAATGAATACAGATTATTAATAGGTTCTTAACACAAAATAACAAAGATACAATAAAATTGGTTTTTTATTCAATAAGGAAATAAGATGAAACTGTAAAATGCAGCGGAAACAAGCTTGCTGGAATGGTGGCGACTTATCTCTGAGAAGATATGTGACAGTTGCGTTCATTCAAAAGAAGATGATTACAATGAGGCTCTGAAGGCCTTTTTTTAAAATAAACAAGAATGCCAAAACTCCTAGACATCCAAAAACCTAACCCTAGGAGATGAAGCGCCAAAAGTCATGTGGGCCCCGTCTGGGTAAGTTAGTACATCAACTTCCCGGGGTCGTAACTTTTGCATATGATCTTCGTTTTAGGTGTATGATATCCCGTTGGAAATATATCGTCGAGGAGATTCATTTTGGGGGCTCAATCATGACTTCAACTATCATTGAGAAGCTCGATCCCGAAAAACCTTCATTTAGGCCCTCAAAATGGCCTCGGAAGTTAAAACTGCTAAAAATAGTAAATTGCCAAAATTGTCAGAAAATTGTTTTGAGCCAGTTGGAAAAGGTGGGTGGCCATCGATATCCACCTAGATCATTGAGTGGTTAGAGTGAAGGTCTACATTTTTTGTACACACCTTCACCCATGGGAGATTACGTGGTGAAGGCGTGGGAGCGTGGATGTTGGGGGTACCCACATACCCACCGACCCACCCACTCTCTTGGGTGAAGGTGTGTACACCTTTACTTCCCAATCTTAAGGAGATAAGATATGTATAGTAAGTGCACACGCTCACCCCTCTATTACCCACACCAAAATGTGAAGATGTAAATTTGTGTATTACAAATGTACATATTTACTTTTCACCACCTATCCTTTTGTAAAATAAAAATGTATACACCCTTTAAAAAAATGAAAAAATCCAGGATTGTGTAGAGCCTTAACGCTCCTTAGGATAGTTTTTACCCCCACAAATAGTTTCCACCCTCAACCCCTCCCCATGAAGTTTGAACCTATGACCTAATGAGAACTAAACTCCACACAAACCAATTGATTTACACTTCAAAACTACAAAATACTTATTCCTCATTTCACAACCACAACTTTTTCCCTTTATCACTTTTGAGCCTATTTATTCCTTCCTTTGCTTTGCTTCAAATGGGTGGATCACTTTACACATCCCCCGACTCATTATTTAAATATATAATACATTTGTGAACCTTTAAGTTAAAATTTGATAATAATACAAATATACATCTGCACGTGAAGCCTTTGTCACGTGGTTGCCATTTTATTTGACGAGAGTTTCTTAAAATGAATTTTTTTCTAAATATAGAGCATAAAGAATATGGTCCAAATTTTGGCACGAAAAATAATGATAGAAACCCGAGTATTAGGGTACATGACATGTGAAAGTTTGATAAATGGGATTTGACTTTTAATGCAGAGCAACAAAATGACAGAGATGTATGATGGTCAAAGTGACGTATTTTAAAGATGCACTTTCCAAAGAAGGGGTATATAGTTTTTTGCGGCAAAAAAAAACATTTCGTAGAACAGTTAGACAATTCCTTTATTTTAAGTCGTAGTTTAAATATTCTAAGAAATTACTCTTCTTTGACGATTTTTTTTTGTGGACATTTGCCCAAAATCCGGCAAGAAATTGTTAGATCCGTAGATTTGAGTGATTATTTTAGTATAATTTGAGTGCCCCAGGGTTTTTTCAGCATGTTGAATCCATCTCTCCATTCAGAAATGGATTTTAAATAACATAAAATAGTGATTTCGTGCAGGTTTATGTCATCGGATTTTGACGAAAAAACCCATTTCGTAGAACAGTTAGACAACGCCTTTATTTTAAGTCGTAGTCTAAATATTTTACAAAATGACTCTTCTCCGACGATTTTTCCTAGGGATATTTTCCCGAAATCCGTCAAGATATTGTTAGATCCATAGATTTGAATGATTATTTCTGTATAATTTGAGCGCCCCAAGGGGTTTTCAACATGCTGAATCCATCTTTGCATTCAAAAATGAATTTTAAATAACAAAAAATAGTGATTTCGTGAATTTTTATATCGTCGGATTCCGGAAAAAAAAAACCATTTCATAGAACAGTTAGACAATTCCTTTCTTTTAAGCCGTAGCCTAAATCTTCTATGAAATGACTATTCTCCAATGATTTTTTTCGGGGACATTTTCCAGAAACTTCAGCAAGAAATTGTTAGATCCGTATATTTGAGTGATTATTTCTGTATAATCTGAGTGCCCCAAGGGTTTTTCAGCATGTTGAATGCATCTTTACATTCATAAATGGATTTTAAATTAAAAAATAGTGATTTCGTGAAGGTTTATGTCATCGGTTTCCGACAAAAAAAACCATTTCGTAGAACAATTATACAACTTCTTTCTTTTAAGTCGTAGTCTAAATATTCTACGAAATTATTTTTCTCCGACAATTTTTTCCGCGGACATTTGCCCGAAATCCGGCAAGAAATTGTTAGATCTGTAGATTTGAGTGATTATTTATGTATAATCTAAGTGGCCCTGGGGTTTTTCAGCATGCTGAATCCATCTTTGCATTTAGAAATGGATTTTAAATAAATAAATAAATAGTGATTTCGTGTAGGTTTATGTGATCGAATTTCGGCGACATAAACCATTTCGTAGATAATTTAGACAATGCCTTTATTTTAAGTCGTAGTCTAAATATTCTACGAAATGACTCTTCTCCAACGATTTTTTCTGGGGACATTTTCCTGAAATCTGGCAAGAAATTGTTAGATCCGTAGATTTGAGTGATTATTTATGTATAATCTGAGTGCCCCAGGGGTTTTTCAGCATGTTGAATCCATCTCTGCATTCATAAATGGATTTTAAATAACAAAAAATAGTGATTTCGTGCAGGTTTATGTCGTCGAATTCCAGTGAAAAAAAACATTTTATAGAACAATTAGACAACACATTTCTTTGAATCCGTAGTCTAAATATTCTACGAAATGACTCTTCTCCAAGGATTTTTTCCAGGGAGATTTGCCTGAAATATGGCAATAAATTGTTAGATCCGTAGATTTGAGTGATTATTTCTGTAAAATCTGAGTTCCTCAGGGGTTTTTAAACATGTTGAATCCATATTTGCATTTAAACATGTTGAATCCATATTTGCATTCAGAAATGGATTTTAAATAACAAAAAATAGTTATTCTGTGCACGTTTAAGTCATTAGATTCTGACGAAAAAAAAAAAAAAAAACATTTTGTAGAATAGTTAGACAACACCTTTTTTTAAGTTGTAGTCTAAATATTCTACGAAATGACTCTTTTCCGACGATTTTTTCAGGGGACATTTGCTTGAAATATGGCAAGAAATTGTTAGATCCGTAGATTTGAGTGATTATTTATGTATAATTTGAGTGCCCCGGAGATTTTTCAGCATGTTGAATCCATCTCTGCATTCAAAAATAGATTTTAAATAACAAAAAATAGTGATTTCGTGTAGGTTTATGTAGTCGGATTCCGGCAAAAGAAACCATTTCATAGAACAGTTTGACAACACATTTATTTTAAGTTGTAGTCTAAATATTCTACGAATAACTTTTCTTCGAAGATTTTTTCTGGGGACATTTTCCCGAAATCTGATAAGAAATTGTTAGATACGTATATTTGAGTGATTATTTCTGTATAATCTGAGTGCCCCAAGAGTTTTTTAGCAGGATGAATTCATATTTGCATTCATAAATGGATTTTAAATAACAAAAAATAGTGATTTTGTTCAGGTTATGTCGTCAGATTCCAACGAAAAACCATTTCGTAGAACAGTTAGACAATGCCTTTCTTTTAAGTCATAGTCTAAATATTCTACGAAATGACTCTTCTACGATGATTTTTTCCAGGGACATTTTCCTGAAATCCGACAAGAAATTGTTAGATCCTTAGATTTGAATGATAATTTCTATATAATATGAGTGCCCCAAGGGTTTTTCAGCATGATGAATCGATTTCTACGTTTAGATATGGATTTGAAATAACAAAAAATAGTGATTTCATGCAAGTTTATGTCGTCGGATTCCGACAAAAAAAAATATTGCGTAGAACAGTTAGACAACGCATTTCATTTAAGCCGTAGTCTAAATGTTCTACGAAATGACTCTTCTCTAACGATTTTTTTCGGGGACATTTGCTTGAAATACGACAAGAAATTGTTAGATCCATAGATTTGAGTGATTATTTATGTATAATCTGAGTGCCTCTAGGGATTTTCAACATTTTGAATCCATCTTTGCATTCAGATATGGATTTTAAATAACAAGAAATAGTGATTTCGTGCAGGTTTATGTCGTCGGATCCCGGCGAAAAAAACCATTTCATAGAACAATTAGACAACGCCTTTCTTTTAATGGTTACAATTCAATAACATAAAAATTAGAGTTATTATCAATTTGGAATTTCTTGACCTTGATTTGTAATCGGATAAGTAATAGGTTGATTATGGTAGAACTTTTATTATACTTGGAATTTTTGCCTAATTTCTTATCAAATTTGTAGTCAATAAAATTGTTTGTTTACTACAAGATTAGTTTACTCTGATTTTACGTAGAAAACCTTAAACACCAAATAGACTTGTCATAAATAGTATTATAATTTTAATGTTTTGCATGGTCCTAACTAAAAACACATAACATCAAATTTCTAATGCCATACATTTATGGAGAATCTCCTTTATGCTTAAGAATCACCATTTTATCTATGTTAAATTTCTTTAACACAATCACTGCCACTTCACCTCACATATTGTTATTATTGTGGTGGTTGATTTTTCCCATGTCACCACCAAATTCAACCAAGGGAATCATCATTGAGTGACCCATATTGACATGCTTTGTGACTAAGGTCTTTAGATTTTTTTTTTTCTATATACGTTTATAATATTAGTAATTCGTTAGTCCCCGAGGTGTAGGACAGTCGGTGACAGAGTGTGTTGTTAAGACACTCTGTGTTGAAAAGTCACCGGTTCGAAACGTGCGGGGAAAAAAAATCCAACCATGTTAAGGGTTGGTGTGGCTCATGCCGGGTGCGATCCCTGGGTGATTTTGACGGCTTAGATGCCCCTGAGTTGTGGTTTCTCAAGCCAAAGGTTAATCCCGCTGCCAAGAAGGTCTAGACAAATTAACAAACAAAAAAACAATATTAGTAATTCGTTATCTTGTTATTATTATGGTGGTTGAATTGGCTCCAAAAGTGCTTTATAGTATATAATCTTAAAATTAAGAACAATGTCCCTATCCAATTTTCCTTTTAGAAAGTTGAGCTTTTGCCTTCCTATTGAGTGAAAGGCTATGATTAAGTAACTAGTCTTCAAGCATAAGATAATCAACATGAAGGATAAAGGCTTCTTAACATTACTTCAAATTTGAGTAAAAGTCATTTGAGGCTTAAAATACTATGGCATATGGATGTTGCTTTCAAGGTAAATCACTAGAGGATTCAAGAGGGGGCCACTCTTATAAATATTAATAACAACACTAGCACTATCACAACTAGATTTAAAGAGAAATTGGAGGCCACTCTTCTAAATGTTAGTAACATCAAAAACACTATCACAACTAGATTTAAAGATAAATTATGATGCCATGAAGAAAAAGAGAAAAAACATTATTGCTATAAAGTGATCATCAAACCCAAAATAGGAGATTAAAACTATATTTCATAAAAAATATTAACATTGTTAATAGAAAAACAAACTCTCATGGGATTCATAATGAAAGAGGGTGTTGGACAAGACCCAAATCAAAATGTGGTAAATTAGGACACACAATTGTAGATTGAGGAATCAACTCGGATAAAATAGAAGAAATAGAATTAAGCCTTTCCTCCTTGAGGGAGATTGTGAATGGCTAGGTGGAACAAAAAGGCATCATAGTTAGTAACTATGGCTCCTTTTTCAAAGGGGTGGTAAGATCTGAAAAAGAAGAGAGGGAAAAAGGAAAAAGATTGAGGATTATTTTATAAAGGGAAATACATGAAATATACATCATTAATGTAATTTTAGCCATGTAAGTGTATATGCATTTATACTTGTTTCTTATTTGTGTTGTTGTTTGAGCACTTAAGCACTTGAAAATGTGATTTGTATTTTATAATGAAATTCAAACTGCAATATCTTTTTGTAAAAAGAAAAAAAGACCTAAAACATTATGTGAATAAAGAGTTTGTGATTTTTGTGATATTAAGAAAGTAGTGAATGAATTTTTTTCTTAAAACAATCTTCCTATACACACTTTAAAATTCAAATGGCCCAACAAATTTCTAGAATGCATTTTTAATTTTTCACGTTACAACTTTTAATAAATACTCATTAAGAACCTACAAAATTTCCATTCTACCATTAAGCTGTTAAAAGTCCTCGTTTTTAGGCAACATTCTGAGTGCAACCATTGTTTTGACATGGAAACAAAGTTCGAGGGTATAGAAAAACTTAGAGTTTCTGGTCCTGGAACATCCTAGTTCTGGAATCACCCCCCGCGGGCCCCGCCCCCATCTTGGAAATTGACCTTTACAATCTCCTTGAATTCAAAAACGAGGCAAACTTCAGCTTCCATGGTTGACATGGCCATTTTGTCATCCTTTCATACATAGTTTTCATAATGCTCTACGGCTTTCAGTGTTACCTTGGTTGCTCGAGATGGCCCAAATTGAGAAGGACTGGCACCAGAAGAGTGTAGTTTACGACCGCGAGGTGCCATTAGAGGGAAGGACATAGAAAAAGGAATGAAATACCAGTGGACAAAGGGAATACAAACCAACAGAAACAAATTTTCCAGAACCAAATAACAAATGTGAGAGCTACAAATGAAAGTGAGAGGCTCCTTTAAATTTCCAATGAGCTTACTAATTCTCCTACCAATCTCATGACAAACCATGATGATCTATCTCATGGGAAGAATCTCCCAAATTCCAGTTCGATTGGTCATTTTTTTCATTGGCGTCAATTCCCACAATGGATCATTCATCAACATGATGACCATGCGAGCGTGAAACCTGTGAAGAGACAGTGTATTCCTCCTCTCACACATGCGAACGATATGAAACTCCTTGTTTGTCCCTAACGCATTCACCCTCATAATAATGTTGGGTACTATCAGTTATGGAAGCTGCGAAGTTCGGTTGAGGTGAGAACTCTGGAGTATTGGTGGAGATGATATTCGAGTTACCAAGATATGATGGGTAGGTTCCCAATGTCCTTGGGCCATGTGCCACATAATAAAAAAAACACCGCCTGTTCATGCAAGCAAGTGGACACCCCATTCGAGGAGTGGAGATCATATTGCACTAGAGATAGGAAATTTTTCCTGAGCAAGGAGTGAGGGAGCTCTTCCCATGCTGAGCCTAGAGCTATTGGAGGATTATCGTAGCTTGTGTTGACGAGAAAATGAACATGTTTATTGGTTGACCTTTTAACATGAGAGGGAACAAGACCAGAGATACTTGGGAGGAGAGAGGCCAAAGTGTTGATAAGGGATTCCAGATGCCAGAGGGAAGATATTTTGGAGGGAGGGGAACCCCATTGAAGCTTGGTGAGAATATGGATGATGAGCTGGGAATCACCTTTAATCACAAATTGGGAGTGGGGAAATTTGATGGAAATTTGGAGACCTCATATGAGGCCCCACAACTCTACAATATTATTAGATTTTATCCCAAGATGGTCATCATGGATGTGGAGAATGTTACCTTTATTGTCTCTGAGGATGCCACCAAAACTGGGGGCACATAGGTTTCCTTTCGATGTTCCATCAAAATTTATTTTGACAAAGTTCAAGGGAAGGGGGGGGGGTCTAGTAAGTAGGAATGGATGGATGCGATAGAGATGGTTGGGAGATAGATGAGGGTGAAGGGGAAACATAAATCCAAACTGAGAGAAGAGCTTGTTCTGAGGAGTGTCATTGTATATCTTTAATGGTCGAATTTTCTTTTAAGATAGTCTCTTCCATGTTTCTTTTGACCTTGCTCCATACAATGTTTTGAGGATTTGTGGTGTTCTTAAAGATTCGTCCATTTCTCTCTTTCCAGATCTCCCATACTAGAAAATTAGGGAAGAGACGCCATAATCGATTGAGGATCAAAAATTTGAAGCACGATTCCTTCCAAGATGCAATGTTGACTTTGATGGAGTCCTTGATTCGGTGTGATTGAAGAAAAAGCTATGGTTTCTCTGTCCCAAATATCATTGTTGTAGGAATAGACGTTTAGGAGGTGATCCATGGTTTCGTTGCTCTAATGGAATAACATGCAGATGCTCGGTCCCTGAAATCCTTTTTTACATAGATGATCCTAGGTGAGGAATTTTTTGTGAGCCACCTACCACAGAAAGGTTTCCACTTTCGGCCATAGGTTGGCTTTTGTAATGTCCCCATTTTTTGTTCTTTGCAGTTAGAGGCGACCTTATGAGCTTATGTCATCTTGAACAAAGTGGTAAAATGAGGCTAATAATGAGCTTAGGAAATTTGGAGGGGTTATATGGGGTCCAGACTAGTCCATTCGCCATCTTTCATCATCGGGATCATTTCCGCACAGTTCTTTCTTGGTTCCATGGCATTCCGATGATTTTCGTGATTTTGGGTTATTATTGAGCAAACTTTAATTAAATACACTAAAGGTATTATATGGATCATATTATCTGAGGGGACACCTTCGTGTAATAGCTCGTTGGAACCAGGACGAAAACACCTAGAGGTAGGGATGATGAAAATGGAATCCGATGTGTGGGAATGTCTTAAAATCCAATTAATCATTTTCTGACATTAAGAAGGGGTTAATAAAAAAGAGTGTTTAAGTGACTTTAAGTTTATAAAGTCACTTTACTTTATTGAAAGGGTAAAAAAGGTCCAAAAGGGTCAACCCATAGTTAAAAGGAGAATGAGGGAATCATTTCTCTCATTATGCATATGATATTTTCTAAAAAATGAATTGAGAGAGCTCTTGTGGCTTTGTCTCTTTAGGACGAAAACCCTAGAGAGATTGGAAGATTGGTTTCGATGGTGAAACTATCCACCCTAGCTAGTCATTGGGAAGAGATCATACATATTTATTCAGTGTGCATAATTAGGGTAGAGTTTATTATCTCAACAACAAATTTTCTTTATGTGTGACCAAGTTTTCTCTTTGTGGCAGTTGTGTTTTCATCGTTTGGTTGCGTTTTGGCTCGTGGAGCACGAACTAGAGTTGAGAAGGTTGATTTCTTATGTGTTGGGTCATACCCTCTTAGTTTGGGGTCGAGTTAATAGCTAAAGGAGAGTTTCTCCAAGTGTTGTACGCATTTCTGTTGAGTGGGGGGGAGTTATACCTATGGGCTACATTATTTTCCTTCTAAGGTGAGTTCCTTCTCATTGGGGACGAGTTATATACTAGATGGGAGAGCTTAGCTATTGAGAGGGCCAAGTAGTTGCTTTGGGAGCTGAAATTATACATCTATAGGTCAAGTTTATGAGCAGAGGAGAAGACCTATCATTTGGGAAACTTTATCCCTTGTAAAGGAGGTCAAGATTCACTTATGGAGGATGAGTTGAATAAGTAAGGAACTAATTCTTATTTTTGGGGGGTCGTGGAACTGGTGGAAGTCGACTTGCACCTGCTAGAAGCCTGGAAAAGTCACACAATTGTTCTAGTTAACTACAACACTCATTCCAAACGATATTTCAGAACTTTGTCATTTTGTAAAGAGGTCAACAAGTAAATAAATATCAATAGTAGTGTACCATTTGTGTTTTGATCAATCGTAGTGGATCTCTTACTGTAGGATCTATTATTGTAATATTCAATTTCCCCTTTTGGTATATATATCAACAACATTAAAGGTGTTAGAAATTAATTAAACAACCAGTTCGGTAGTTGATGGAGATAAGCCTGCAATAAATGCACCGACTACACCAACTTCGGTAAACTCTTGAAAGAACCAGAAACATCTGGAAGAAGCAATTCCAACCATTGATCTTGAAACTAATCAACGGTGGAGCTTATCCCACCACTGTATAAATACTCATGCTTGTAACGCAATAGATAAGTCAATTGTGTGTTCTTCGTGTCTCTAGTTGTTATGGCTGTGTGATTTTTTCTGATTTGGTATCAGAGCCAAGAGAGCCGTGAGGGCCGTGTGAGCCGGAGAAGAATTGTGAAGCCTGGAAAAGTCACACAATTGTTCTAGTTAACTACAACACTCATTCCAAACGATATTTCAGACCTTTGTCATTTTGTAAAGAGGTCA
>ML780301.1:1149744-1159982 GCA_009831015.1 Picea engelmannii
ATTCTGGTGCTTCAATTCATATGTCATGTAATAGGAATTGGTTTGATACATATCATGAAAACATTAATGATATTCATAAGATCTATCTAGGAGATGATAGGTCACATGAAATTAAAGGGTATGGAGATGTATCTGTGACTTTAACTACCGGTGAGGTGAAACAAATCCATAATGTAATGTATGTGCCAGGCATAAAGAAGAATTTAATTTCTGTATCCACCATTGCAGATCAAGATCTAAAAGTAGAATTTGTTAAGTCACAATGTGTGGTGAAAGATATACAGGATCACTACAAAATCATTGCAAGAGGATCAAGAGTTGGAGGACTATATAAGCTTTGTAACACCCTATTTCCCCCAGTCTGTAAAAATAACTATACTAGCCAAGTAATTGTGGCAAACTCAGAAATGTGAATGTGTGATTTGAATGGACCTTGTGAAAAAGGTCAATGAATGTGAATAATATTATGAATATATATATATATATATATATATATATTGCAGGACTGCTGAGAGGGGATATGCTGAAAAAGAGACCATGATGGCTGAAGAAAGGTGGTGGAAGGCACCTGGAATGGTGGCGATAACTTCCACCGAAACCAACACCGTATTTGGACTTCACTGGCCCGGAGAACCAAGAGCGTCTCGCTGGCCCCGAATTAAATGACTCGTCAGGATTGGTAGGTAAAGGGCTCCTCATGAGTAATGAGGGATGGGGGGGGGGTGAACCGCCCATCCGTAGAAGTCCCCAGACCTGACCAGTGTGAGGAAAATCGCACCACATGCAACCTCGCAAGAGGAAAAAGGCGTGAGGGAGAAGCAAGAAGGGGCAGACACGAGGGAAGGAAGAAGAACTCTGGAAAATATGCAGAGTGAGTGATAGCAAAGAAGGGGGAGAGTAACCCTCGTTCTCGGTCACTGGCAAACCGAGATGCAGTCTCGCAACATCATGGTCTCAGCTCGGGGGTGGCTAGTGATAAATCCGTTGGGAGTCACTGAGCCTACGGTTGGGTGGAAACAAGCACCCCTCTCAGCAGTTGCATCACCTCTAGTGTTTTTCTGATAAGTGTTTTACTTCTGGCATCTTGAAATGTATATTCTGACATTATGCTCGTAAGATGTGAAATTGTGAATGGTTTGAGTATAAGACTGCATGTGTGGTGTTTTGATTCATAAATGGTGGTTGCATGCTTATAAAGGAAAGACTACGTATGGCTTATGTATATAGATCGATTTATATGTATATATGCATATTGAATTTATTCAGACTTCAAGTCCGTTCTCAGGAAAATCTATACCCTTATCCGTCTCAGGTAATATCCTGGATAGATCTCCCCATAGAGACACCCTTCATAGAAAGCTCACCAAGAACCTGGAAAAGGATTTGAAGGCACAAATCTTAGTAACCCTGTACGAGGAAGAATGATCCTCTTGAAACCCCGAAATAGCAGCGTAGAGATAAGTATCGATCGACGGATGAAACCCCGTCAGAAGATCTGCGGTCATTCACGACCGTTAGATTGGAGGAAGAAACGAGGGCGTTACATGCATTAACCCTTTTCCTTTATCTTCGTGAGTAGCGAAGAAATCGGGACTATAGATCCCCAAGGTCTATGGGAGTATCTAGATCGTTGGTTTTTCCACATCCAGGGAGCAGTGGAAGAGTACACAGCGTGGGATAGATCTGAGCCGTCAGATCTTAGTTAGAAAACCCGATAGTCGTTGGATCTGTTAGGAGATGCATGAGGGTTAAGCCCTTGTGAACAGGGGCAAAAGTCCCGAAAGCAGAGTTGGTTCACAACGTGGGACAGATCTGAGCCGTCAGATCTTAGTTAGAAAACCCGATAGCCATTGGATCTATTAGGAAATGCATGAGGATTAAGCCCTCGAGAACAGGGGCGAAAGTCCCGAAGGAGGAGCCGGTATCAGGGATTCGGGGTTCGGGATTCCAGAAGTCCTGATGACAAGAGATCAGGACACTCCATGGTGGAAATCGCGAAATAGATCTGGACCGTCCATCCGTGAAGGACACGTGGCGGAGATCAAGAGTCCATCAGTATTTCGGATACCGGGGATTCGAGTTGACGGAGGATTTATGTCACTGTGGATCGCAAGTCGCGAAATCGCGAAATAGATCTGGACCATCCATCCGTGAAGGACACGTGGTTGCTAGTAAGCACTTCGGCGTTTCGGCACCCGGGAAACCAAAGGGTAGGGACCCTTGTCTTCGCGAGTCGCGAAATCCCGATCATTGAAACCTCGAAATGGCGTAAGGTGTGAATGAGGATAAGGAAAGTCGGGGTTCGATCATGACTGTTGATCATCCCGAAAAGATCACGACCGTTGATCTTGGCTGAAGGTCGCCGCCGTCCATTGGAGGGACACGTGGCTGCCGGTCGACGTTTTGGCGTTTCGGCATCCGGGAAACCAAAGGGCAAGAAACCTTGCCTTCGAAAATCGCAAAATCTCGATACCCGAAATCCCAACGTGATCGGTAGTAGAGAAGAGAAGTCCCGAAGGAATCTGGACCATCCATCAAGGGAGATGCGTGGTGAGATGTCAGAGTTCGGGGAAAGCTCTGAAATCCCGTGGACCGTTGGATCCAAATCCTCGCAGATCGTTGATCTCCTACACGAATCTCCATATTGGGATTCGGGGATTGGAGTGACAAGAGTTTTGGGGCCATTGCATCGTGAACTCCCGGTTCATGAAACTCCGAAAAGATCTGAACTGTTGGATCCAAGACATCAAGAGTCGTTGGATCTCATACAAGAACTCAAGTATCGAGTTTCGGGGTTTGTATAGTCGAAAGACTTGATGCGCCTGTATCGCTGAGTCGCGAAATGCGAAAAGGCGCCTAGTTGGCTTGGCCCGTGGTTGTAACCCACGATCACATGGAGGTAGATAAGGGGGAGCTAGCCTGCTCTAGGCCCCCGTAGGAATTCGAGGATTCTATCCCTCGGGAAATTTACAAAAAAAATTCATTATGCCGTAGTGGGTGTGTGACAAATTGGTATCAGAGCATGGTTATAACACTTGGCCTGCTTGGGCTCAAGTACGAGCCGCATAAGAAGATATTGTTATCTGCGTTTTCTCTTTAAGGAGAAGGATTACAAAATGAAGCTGTAATCTGGGAATTTTTCTGTAACCCCTCTGTTAAAATAATAACTACTCTTATAGGAATAGGGATGCACTGATCGTTATCACTGATAAGATCTGAGTGCAAATGACAGAGGTGGAATAAATTGTGCTATGAAGCTGCACGAGCCAGATAATGGACATGAACTGCGTTGTCATGTTTTAGTGTTACAATGGCTACCTACTAAAGTAGGTAGAGTCTCTTGCAATTGAGATGGCTGGTTAGATAAAGATTAAGACCCAAATGAAAAACCCCTATTGTGTGTGTGTACATGTGAAAATATGAATTATGTACTGGGTATAAATAAACATAAATATTGACTAACAACCAGCGTTTTTCCTTTTGCGCACAAGCGGAAGATCAACCGCGAGAAATTATCAACACATAGTATGGTGACTCACCATGAAGTGGGAGAGGGCTCCCACAATAGAGACGAAGAGTCTGACGAAAGGAGGGCAGTAGGGACCCCTCCAGATCTAGCCGAGACTGTGAGGAGTCTCATGGTCGAATTACAAAGCTGCAAGGCTGACAATGAAAGGATGATGAAAGAACAAGAAAAGAAAACAGAAATTAACGCAGTTTTACTACAGAGTTTATCCGATCTACAAAGACAAATGCAGCATGAACCTGAAACTCTAAAACATGGTCATATCAGTGGCCACACTGAGAGGAGCACCTCGAAAAAGGTCCACCCTAGAGGTAAAGGACAAACGTCGAATGATTCCCCTGAGAGGGAAGTTGGCGATTCAAAAGGCTCTTCTAGCAGCAGAACTAGTTCCTATCCCCGAAAGAAACAGAAGAAACAAAAGTCTTCCAAAGGTCGAAAATTTGAAGAATTCAGAAAATCCAAACCACCCTCCTTCGATGGTGAAATAAAGAAGGGAGAGGAAGCAGAGGCCTGGCTACTTGGACTAAATAAGTATTTCAGAGTCCATGACTTTTCAGAAAATATGAAGGCCCGAGTGGCCACCTTCAACTTTAACGGAAAGGCTTCCATTTGGTGGGAAGACCTTAAGAATGTGAAAGGGGTTCACGAAGAGGACCTGTCTTGGGAATGGTTTGAGAAATACTTCCGGAAGAAGTATCTATCGGAAAAATATTTCGACGAAAAGACTAAAGAGTTTTATGAACTCAAACTGGGACAACTCATTATAAAAGAATATGTCAACAAATTCCTCGATTTGTTGAGGTATGTACCCTATATAAAAGAAAAAAATGGCAAAGGTGTAATTCTTCATCAGTGGGCTACCCAAGGACTATCGGAACATAATTGAATTTGATGAGCCAAAGACCCTAGAAGGCACTATTCGAAAGGTAACCTATTTTCATGAACAGTTTGGGCATCGAGCAGAACCTCGTGAAGGATGGAAACCGAAGAATAGTTCAAGATTTCATAAAAAGGGGATTAAATCCCCAGGATTTAAGAACTATAAGAAGAACCCAAGAATGAGCTTCCCAGCTCGGAGTATGCACCAGCAGAATTTTCCCTCCTTGAGCGGAAATAAAACGTTTGGACCTATACCAGTGAAAGTGGATAACACAAAGAGAGAACCTCTGAAATGTTGGGGTTGCGGAGAAGAACATCTCCTGAGAGACTGTCCACACCAACAATAGAATAGTCGGAGGATTTATAACATCCAGGAAGCTACTACCGTCAATGATGTGGCCAGGAGTGTGCCACAGATTTATGCAGCCCTGGATAATAACCAAGCTGACCACCAAGCTTCAATGGTGGAAATAGAAGGTATGATTTCCAACCATCTAGTGTCTGTTTTGATTGACCTTGGTTCAAATTTGAGTTATATAGCCCCTAAAGCTATTGATAAGTGTAAACTACAGCCACAAAAGCATACCAAGCCATGGTTGGTACAGTTAGCCACTGGCACCAAAAGGAAGATAGTAGAGGTTATACCAGCCTACCAATTAATGTTGGGTGAATTCCCCACCCAAGAAACCCTTAACATATTACCCCTGGGATCATATGATCTGTTGATTGGTATGGACTGGCTAGCCGCCCATAAAGCCAGACTAGACTGTTACCATAAAACCTTAGAGTGTGTAAGTAAAGAAGGGAGAATAATAACCCTTCAAGGAATCCAAAAACCTGTCTCGGTGAGACAAATATCAGCCCTGCAAATGAGAAAGTATTTCCGAAAGGGATGTCCCCTATATGCAATACAGGTGTTGAAAACAATCGAAGGTGACAAACCAAGCCCTGATGATCACCCTACCCTGAGAGAATATAGAGATGTGTTTCTGGAAGAGGTACCGGGTTTACCTTTGAGAAGGGACATAGAATTCTCGATAGAACTTGCACCAGGAGCGGTGTCGGTGTCTAGGACACCCTACCGGATGAGTATACCCGAGCTAGTTGAACTCAAGTTGCAATTAAAAGAAATGATGGATACGGGCTATATTCGGCCCAGCGTGTCTCCATGGGGAGCACCAGTCCTATTTGTGAAAAAGAAGGACGGTACCCTTAGACTGTGTATAGATTATAGGCAACTCAATAAGGTAATCATAAAGAACAAGTACCCCTTGCCCAAGATCGATGACTTGTTCGATCAATTGGGGGGTGCATCTATTTTCTCAAAGATTGATTTGAGGTCGGGATACCATCAAATCTGAATCAAGGGTGAAGACATCCATAAAACTGCCTTCCGAACAAGGTATGGTCACTATGAGTTCGTGGTAGTGCCATTTGGGTTGACTAATGCCCCTGCCACTTTTATGTGCTTAATGAACAATGTACTCAGCAAGTTCCTAGACAAATTTGTGCTTGTTTTTATTGATGGTATATTAATTTACTCCAAGAACAGAAAAGAGCATGAAGAGCATCTTAGAGTTGTGCTGAAAGTGCTAAGAGAACATCAACTCCATGCCAAATTCAACAAATGTGAATTATTCCAGAAGGAAATAGATTACTTAGGCCATGTTCTCTCCGAAGAAGGAGTAGCGGTAGACCCTGAAAAAATCAGGTCTATCATGGAATGGCCTACCCCAAGGGATGTTTCGGACATCAAATCCTTTATGGGATTAGCAAGATACTATAGGAGATTTATAAAGGATTCTCCAAGATTGGTTGTCCAATCACTGCCCTCCAGAAGAAGGGGACAAAATTCCTGTGGACACAGAAATGTGAAGAAAGATTTCAAACCCTGAAACATCTACTGACCCATGCACTCGTGTTGAAGATCGCCGATCCAGAAGCTGACTTCCTCGTGTGCACAGATGCATGTAAGGAAGGGCTCAGAGGAGTCCTTATGTAGAAAGGAAGTGTGATATGTTATGAATCCCGAAAATTGAACGAGCATGAAGTCAACTATGTGACCCATGATCTAGAGTTGGCTGCCATAGTGCATGCCTTGCAAATGTGGAGGCATTACCTCCTGGGAAGAAAATTTGTGCTTATGACAGATCACTGTGGATTGCGATACCTGTTTGATCAACCAAAGCTCAATGCTAGACAAGCTAGGTGGATGGCCCTCCTTAGCAAGTTTGATTTCGAAATCAAACACATTAAAGGAAAGGAAAATAGGGTGGTCGATGCCCTTAGCAGAAGTATGAAAACAATTCACCTGGTAGCGATGAGCACCTGTGAGACAGATGTCAAGGAAAGAATCAGAAATGCACAAGAAACAGACCCCTTCGTCCAGACCGTGACCATTTACCTACAACAAGAACCCGCCGGAGTAAAATATGAAGGCTACCAGATGACCGAAGGAGGTCTGCTCACTTACAGAAGAAGATTTTACATTCCAGATTGTGACAACTTGAAAAGGTTCATTATGGATGAACTACATAGAAGACCCTATTCTGGTCATCCAAGATACCAAAAAATGATCACTACCACCAGGAGACAATTTTATTGGCCTGGAATGAAGAAAGACATAGCCGAGTACCTGGCCAAATGCATAGAGTGCCAGCAGGTTAAAGCAAAACATCAACACCCAGCAGGATTATTGCAACCTTTACCAATCCCAGAATGGAAATGGGAAACCGTCTCCATGGATTTCATCACTAGATTACCAATCTCAACCAAACAAAACGATGCCATTATGGTAGTGGTGGATAAATTGAGCAAGTCTGCTCATTTCATCCCTGTCAAATCAACTTGAAAAGTGATCGATATTGCCCAGGTATTCATGAAAGAGATATTCAGACTACATGGTATGCCGAAAGAGATCGTGTCTGACAGAGACACGAAATTTACCTCTAACTTTTTGAAATCATCGATGGCTGGTTTAGAGACCAAATTGTTGTTTAGCACCGCCTATCACCCTCAAACCGACGGACAGACAGAAAGAGTGAACCAAGTACTTGAAGACATGCTAAGAATGCATGTAATGCATCAACCCAAGAAATGGGAAGACTACCTGCCACTGGTAGAATTCGCCTACAACAACGGCTACCAAGCATCCTTAAAGATGAGTCCCTTTGAAGTCCTCTATGGTAGACCGTGTAACACTCCCGTCAGCTAAAGTAATCCAATAAACATGATTTCTTTTGGAGCAGTGGGAGAGTACACAGCGTGGGACATATCTCAGCCGTCAGATCTTAGTTAGAAAACCTGATAGTCGTTGGATATGTTAGGAGAGGAATGAGGGTTAAGCCCTTGTGAACAGGGGTGAAAGTCCCGAAAGCGGAGTCGGTACATAGCATGGGACATATATGAGCCGTCAGATCTTAGTTAGAAAACCCGATAGCCGTTGGATCTGTTAGGAAATTCATGAGGATTAAGCCCTCGAGAACAGGGGCGAAAGTCCCAAAGGAGGCGTCGGTATCAGGGATTCGGGGTTCGGGATTCTGGAAGTCCTAATGACAAGAGATCGGGACACTCCATGGTGGAAATCGCGAAATAGATCTGGACCGTCCATCCGTGAAGGACACGTGGTGGATATCGAGAGTCCATCGGTATTTCAGATACCGGGGATTCGAGTTGACGAAGGATTTGTGTCACTGTGGATCGCAAGTCGCGAAATAGATCTGGACCGTCCATTCGTGAAGGACACATGGCTGCTGGTAAGCGCTTCGACATTTCATCACCCGGGAAACCAAAGGCAGGGACCCTTGTCTTCGCGAGTCACGAAATCCCGATCACCGAAACCCCGAAATGGCGTAAGGTGTGAATGAGGATAAGGAAAGCCGGGGTTCGATCGTGACCATTGATCATCCCGAAAAGATCACGACCATTGATCTTGGCTGAAGGTCGCCGCCGTCCATCGGAGGGACACGTGGCTGTCGGTCGACGTTTTGGTGTTTCGGCATCCGGGAAACCAAAGGGCAAGAAACCTTGCCTTCGCAAATCGCGAAATCTCGATACCTGAAATCCCGACGTGCTCGATAGTAGAGAAGAGAAGTCCCAAAGGAATCTGGACCATCCATCAAGGGAGACGCGTGGTGAGTGGTCAGAGTTCGGGGAAAGCTCCGAAATCCCGTGGACCGTTGGATCCAAATCCTCGAGGATCATTGATCTCCTACACAAATCTCCATATTGAGATTCGGGGATTGGAGTGACAAGATTTTTGGGGCCATTGCATCGTGAACTCCCGGTTCATGAAACTCTGAAAAGATCTGAACTGTTGGATCCAAGACACCGAGAGTCGTTGGATCTCATACAAGAACTCGAGTATCGGGTTTCGGGGTTTGCAGAGTCGAAAGACTTAATGCGCCTGTATCGTTGAGTCGTGAAATGCGAAAAGGTTCCTAGTTGGCTTGTCCCATGGTCATAACCCACGATCACATGGAGGTAGATAAGGGGGAGCTAGCCTGCTCTAGGCCCCCGTAGGAATTCGGGGATTCCGTCCCTCGGGAAATTTACGAAAAAAATTCATTATGCCATAGTGGGTGTGTGACAAGATTGATGTTACAAGGAGGGATCATCAAGCGTTGGAATCCACAACTATGTCAATGGAAGAGATATGGCATCTGTTAACTCCTCAAATAAACTTGTCAATTTATTTGTTTTCCCTTAAGTGTTAGGTTGTCACTTAAAATTATTTTTTGAGTTTCTTTGGATGCAAGCTTAGGTTCTGTTTTTGTCCTAGGAATAAATGAGGTCCATGAAGTCTTCTTTTTGTAAATTGGCATGACTCACTTTCAACAGCTAACCAACGTCCGAAAGATTCATTGTGCGCTGTGGAAAGCGCCCACTTTCAAYAGCTAAGGACGTCGTTTCATCAGTTAATGCGCTGTAGAAAGTGACAAMGTGTAAGAGGTCTGACRGTCAGTTCGCACATGGCGCGCTGTGGAAAGTACCYACTTTCCGCAGCTAAGGAACATTTTCAAGTGATATGGMACRCTRTTGAAAGTWATCACTTTCCGCARCTAAGRTAAGTTTTCTATAAAACGRTGCGCTGTGGAAAGTACATACTTTCCGCAGCTAACAGRGGTTTTCAAAGGAGTCGCGTGCTGGTGAAAGTAGCAAGCGAGCGTGGTGGCAGAGGCGTTCTCCATGCACCGTTGCTGCATGAAGCGGGAATCACGTGCCCGTTATCCACGTATGAAGGAAATGATGAGGTGATCACCCCCACATCAGAGCAAATCCAAGACATGCGCTGGTGGGAGTGGGCGATCATAGAAATTCAATCATGTGTGCCAGGATATGACGACAATTCGAAATCGTTCCAGAACCCGCGCTCAACTCTCATCACACCCGAAATGGCAAGTTTGTGTTCAACGACGTAGGTACAGAGGAGGTACCGTCGACCTGACACCATCAAATCAGGCAGGGTTTGCATATTACAAGTTGTTTCCAAAATACAGTCGAGGTTTTCATTTGATCCAACACAGAGTAGAAGCCGAGACTGATTTCAGCAGCGCAAAACCTCAGTTCGACTAAAGAGGTTACAGGAATTACAGTGGTCAAGTGTTGGAGCTACAAAATGGTGAGAAAACGCGGTGGCATTTTACTCAAACGAGAATTGGATAACTTATCCTTTTTGCAATCGCATCCTAAGGTCCAGAGGCACTTTTCAAATGCGGGATGTATGGAATTTGCAAAAAGATTGCAAATTGGGTGTCACCAAGCCACGGCTGAAGCCTTCGCCAAGACATTTGATGGCAACAGAGCTCGGGTTGGCTCTGTGGAAATCAAAGTG
>ML780301.1:1177109-1202516 GCA_009831015.1 Picea engelmannii
TCCAAGACGATTGCGCAGAGAATGGAACTTCTACTCAGTGAAGGTCTTGGTGAAGATGTTTGTAGTTTGTTCTACTAAAGAACAGAGCTGCAGGTCGATGATCCCCTCATGTACTAAGTCCTGGATGTAGTGCTTGTGGATCTCGATGTGCTTCGTTCGCTGCCTCTGAACTGGATCTCTGTAGAACTTCAAATTTCTCTGGTTGTCACACCAGATGACGATCGGTCGATGAAACTGAATTCCCAACTCAGTGAGAAAATGTTGTAGCCACATAGACTGAATGGTTATGTTAAATACCCCTTTGTACTCTACCTCGGCTGAAGATAGAGCAATAACAACCTGCTTCTTGCTCGACCAAAATATAGGCCCTGAACCAAGACTGAGTGAGTAACTAGATGTGTACTTGCGATCATTGCTATCGCCATCCCACTCAAAATTAGTGAACTCGATGAGGTCCAATGTAGATTTTTCTACATAGTTAATCCCAAAGGTGATGGTCCCATGTACGTATCAAAGGATACTCTTTGTAGCCTTCCAATGTAGCTCATGCGGCTCCTGCATGAACCTGGAGACTGCTCCAACTACATAGGAGAGGTTTGTTCTGGAGTGTGTGAGTTACAACAAGCTCCCCACTAGTTGTATGTACAGTGTGTTGTCAACCATTGGAGTGTCCCCACCATCCTCAAGTCTAACTCTTTATAGGAAAGGAGTTGGGGCAGACTTGCAGTCTATCATGTGAAATCTCTCAAGGAGATCTCATGCATACTTGGCCTGAGACAGTTTTATTCCTGATGCATCCTAACTGATATTGAGTCCAAGGAAGAAATGTAGTAGACCCATGTCCTTCATCAAGAACCTGTCATGCAGAATCCTCTTGACTGCAACAATCATTAAAGTCGAGAAACCAGTGATCAACAAATCATCAACATACAAAACTAGGAGTAGAAGTGAATCAACCGTCCTGAGCATGTAAACATTTGGGTCTAACTTACAACGTACAAAGTTCTGTGACAACAAGTAGGAGTCCATCTTGGCATACCATGCCCTTGAACCCTACTTGAGGACATAAAGAGACTTCTTCAGTCGACAGACCAAAGATGAATCCTGCATAAATCCCTGGGGTTGCTCCATATAGATATCCTTAGAGAGATCGTCATGAAGAAATGAATTCTTCACGTCCATCTGATGGAATTCCCATCCCTTGGATTCTGCAATGGAAAGTGACAAACGTATGCAATCTATCTTCGCTAATGGAGCAAAGGTCTCATCATAGTCAATTCCATGCACCAGTTGAAATCCTTTGGCAACTAGCCTAGCTTTCAATCTGCTAACTTGTCCATCCGTTGTGCTCTTGGTCCTATAGACCCATCTGCACCTGACAAGTTTCCTTCCTGAAGAAAGGGGAACCAGATCCCAACTCTGGTTCTTAAGGAGGGAGTTGTACTACACCTTCATGGAGGATTCCCAAAAGGGATTTCTAGCAGCCTCGCCATAAGATTATGGATCTGAAGACTGAACCTAGAAAAGATGCATGAGTGGCATCGGTTCAGTGGCAGTGAGTACAAGAGAAGACTCCTAGAAATAATATTGAGTCCTCCTAGTATCAGCTGGATCCCCAACAAGATCCCATGCATCCCTAAGAGTAGTCTTGGCCCAGTTGGGCCTCTTCTCTGGCTCTACATCTGCATATGGATGCATTGACTCTGTATCTAAATGTACTGACTTTGTATCTATATCATCTAAATCCTATGAATCATAACTCTCATATGAAGAAGAGTCGACATGTGTATTCTCATCATCTCTGATAGGTGGAAGAACAAAGGTGTTTGCATGTGGCTGTTGAGGTACATGTGGGATACTTTCCTCAAATTGGACACTACGCTCAATGATGAGTCAGTTTGGGGAAAGATCAATGAGTCTGTATCCCTTCACACCATCGAGGTATCCAACAAAGATACACTATGTTCTCTGTGGATCAAGTTCCTTCCTCTTCTCAGAGGGAAACCTGGCCCATGCATGTGAACCAAAAATACGAAAGTGGGTCATTTCTGGTTTGAGGCCACTCCAAGCCTCGTAGGGGGTCTTATCCTTGACATATATATGTGGAGATATGTTTTAGATGTAGGTTTCACAATTAAGTGATTCAACCCATAATCTCTGTGGAAGTGACTTTGCATGTATCATGCAAGATGCCATCTCTTTTAGAGATCTATTTTTCTGCTCAACAACTTTGTTTTGTTGCAGAGTATAGGGAACCGTGTGCTGCAATTGAATACCTTCCTCATGACATAGATTATGTATCTCATGGTTGACATACTCTCCCCCTTTATCTGTTCGAAGGAATTTTATTTTCTTTCCTGACTGTATCTCAACAAGGGATTTGAAATATTTGAGGTGTTGAAAGACCTCTGATTTTTTCCTGAGAAAGAAAATACATGTGAAGTGTGAGAAATCATCAACAAAAATGAGCACGTACCTTGATTTACTAATTGATGGATGCGAAAATGGGCCCATGAGGTCACTATGGATCAGATATAAAGGAAAGGAAGCCTTATGAGTCTTTCCTTTGTTGAATTTCTCTTGAGGGTGTTTTCCAAGAACACACCCCTCACAAATTCCTTTGGAGAAGTGGATGTCGGGTAGACCATCAACCATTCCCTACTTGATAATTTGTTGCATATATATGAAATATAAATGACCAAAACTTTTGTGCCATATCCTACTGCTTTCATTAGCATGGGTAAGCAGTAATGCAGAATCTGGTTCAATAAATTCAGAAAATCTGTAGAGTCTAGATTGTTGATTTACCTCATCGGTAGCAACCCTGGAATTGGTTTGCATTTCATAGATATCCACTGCATCAGGTGTGAATATGAATCTCTTTCCAGTGTCGGATTTTTTCATCTAATACACGGAGAGAATATTGGTGAAAATTTTGGGAACATGTAGCACATTCTCGAAGCTTCCGTTTGTGAGTTCAATCCTTCATTTGTCGGTGACCTCAACTAGAGAGTTGTCCCCAATCAGAATATGAGGACCTTTGCATGCATCCAATGAAGAATAGACTTATTTTGTAGCATCCATGTGGTATGATGCTCCTGAATCTACAATCCAAGCATCAGGATATGAGTTGATGGAAATCAAAGCATGGCTAGAATTGCCTTTCTTGAGATTATGATCTTCTGGCTTCTTCTTCTTGGCACCCTCGGGGATGCGATATCCAAGTTTGTTTTGCTAAATTATTTGGGTCATTAGATCTATATTTTTATACATACATGTAGATTCTGGATGGAATCCTTTATGGAAGTAAGTGCATTTCTCTCATTTTCTTCATTTTCCTCTTTGGATCCGGACGCATCGTTGAAGGGTTTTGAATACCCTTCCTTATTTGGATTTTTATGTGCTTTCATTTTGTATTTGTCTTTGTCTTTAGATGGCCTTTGTAATTTTGTCTTTGTGATTTCCTTTTGTCTTTGTCTTTGTATTTTTTCTTTTGCCTTTAGATTTCTTATATTGATGACTGATACCATCTTGCACAGTAAGTGCATGCGCCTTTGGGCCTTTGATTTTTCCGATATTAATGAGCTTGTTCTGCTCTTGTGTCAGAGACTCGATAAAGGCCTCAAGAGAGGGAATCGTCCAGGTGGATCTAGAGGCAAACCTTACTGAATGAAATGTGGATACAAACACTAAGTATTCTGGACCAATTTTGGAGAGAATGGTGAGAACCATTTGTTTCTCCACCTTAGATTTATCAACCCTGCAAGCCTTGAGTTGCGACAACAAATCCTTATATTTGGTAAAGAAATATTGGATATTGTCGAAGGTTTTTGGATCCAATGTGAGAAATTCCACCTCGATCATGTGTCCCCTCATCTCGTCCCATTTTCCAAAAATTTCTTCCATGCTGGTTCAGTTTTCATTGGGGGTTTTACAGGAGGATATGTGAAAGAGGAGTTCAGGAGAAATGAGACTGCAAATTGTTCCAAACGCTTCATCCATTTGATTTAGATACTTGGATTTTTTATGGCTGATGTTGTTTCTATCTTTGTGTTCATGGTTAACCTGTATAATCCTAAACCTTGAAGATGCATTATCATCTTCTCCTTCCATGCAAAGAAATTGTATGGTGTTAGAATGAATTCTTTTGGAAATTTCATTTTTCTATTGTCTTCAATATTCGGTACCTACAAAAATAATTTGGTGTGTATTTTTCTTAGAAGTCCATTGGATCTGATACCATGTAAATGTGTTGAACCTGCATAGAATAGATCTAGCTAGGAATTGACATACACAGTTGCAGAGAAAATATGAGAAAAGAGAAGCAAGAGAGAAAGAATGGAAGAATTCTCATTAACCAAATGAATGAATGATAATTTACACATGCTATAATCTATATAACTCAACTAATGTGCACTAGAGGAGAAGCCAATTCTCGCTCCATAGTGGTGGTCTAGAGTGATCTGGAACACCAACAATTATGGGAATAAATTGTCGCCTAGTCTAGTCTCTCAGGAAGTTACGGGAGTGAATTGCCACCTAGTCTGAGTTAAATAGTCTCCAAGCCTTCAGTTAACTGACTAAAACAAAGTGAAGTGAGGAGGAGATCAGGGAATCATGAGTAATGCACTATTATGGTGATGATTCCAAGGAAAATGCGCATTAGTTGGTGATGATACCAATGTTGCATGGTGATAATACCAATGTGGCATCTAAACTCTACTCAGCTGATCAAACTAAAGTGTGAACTGAAGAGAATATTCTCCTAGAGGAATATTCTCCCTAAACTATAGGAGATTGGATAATTACTAATAAACATAGGAAAAACCTTAGGAAAAATAAATCCTAGGTGAGTGTGAAGTACTCCAACAAGGCTTACATTAAAGTATCAATCACCGATCTAAAATCTCGAGCCTCCTTTGCAGAAGGGATTCCCATAAGCAGGGTGTCATCCACGAATTGGTTATGGGTTAGAGGGTCATCCGAGTTATGCAGTGAAATACCTTGGAGTTTATGATTTTCAGTGGTTTCTTTGAGGTTGTGCCCCAATACTTAAGCCATTAGAATGAATATGAAAGGGGAGAGGGCTTCTCCTTGATGTATACACCGGGAGGGATGGAAGGGTGGGAAAGGGGAGCCATTGATCAAGAGAGAAAATAAGGATGAGGAGATAAGGCCAAGTATCAAGTGGATCCAGTCATGGTGGAATCCAAAATCTTTTAGAATTTCTTTTATATATTTCCAACTAAGTTTATCAAAATCCTTGGACATGTCGAATTTGATAAGCATGCCCAGGGTTTTCGTGGTTTTTAAAGAATGGCCTACTTCATGGGAAAGGATGTTTTTGTACAAAATTTGGCGTCCTTCAATGTATCCAAACTGCTCAGGAGCGATCGGACTTAGAAGGAGAGGTTTAATACGCAAATCAATGACTTTAGAAATGATTTTATAAACAACATTGCAAAGGGAAATGGGGCAGAATTTATTAGGATCGGTTGATTTTTCCTCTTT
Source organism: Picea engelmannii (assembly GCA_009831015.1). Classification (NCBI taxonomy): domain Eukaryota; kingdom Viridiplantae; phylum Streptophyta; class Pinopsida; order Pinales; family Pinaceae; genus Picea; species Picea engelmannii. The sequence goes on from ML780301.1 coordinate 1,182,621, forward strand.
AAGAATCAGAGCAAGGAAAGTTTCATTTAGAGAAGGGAGGACCCCCATCATCCTTTGTGATTCCTGAATAACATCGCAAACATCCAATTTTATAATCGACCAACAGTTATGAAAAAAGTCTGATGTAAAGCCATCCGAACAAGGAGACTTCCCAAAATCTAGACTAAATTTTTTTCTCTTGACTTCCTCAAGTGAGATCGGTCTCATTAGACTAGAATTTTGTTCATCTAACGCCATATGGGGGATGTGATGAGAAATATATTGAATATCTTCTGAGCGGTCTGGATGAGGTTCAACTAGAATATCCTGTAAAAAAGTGGTTAATTCTTGCTCAATATCAGAATGTAAATTTATCTTGTTACCTTGCTAAAAAATGAGATGAGTCATGTGATTGGAGTGGCACCTTTGAATCATCGATCGCTAGAATAATTTTTTATTTTGTTCTCCTTCTTTGAGCCATTGCACCCTCGATTTTTTCCTCCATAATATTTCCTCTTGCTTTTGTCTTTCTAAAATTTGATCAACTAAATTTTGCTCTTGTAGGGACAAATCTTAAGATCGTTCATGAGAGATAATATGTTTCCATTTGTGCTTCTAGAAGACATTGAGCTTGGAAGATATTTTCAAAATTTGTCTTGTTACAGATCTTGATGCATTGTTTAAGTGTAATGTCCCCTAGCTTAACCAGGTAACATTACTTGCGAAAATACACATACAAATGAAATTTTCTTTTGCTAATCAAATTCATGTAGCTTACCAGCTACGATTTATTCACATTTACAACCAGATTCTAAAACCCATAATTAAATGCAACTACAACATTCTAAACAAGAATGAATTCAACTGATAAAACATTTATAACATCATATAAAACCATTCTCATTCACAGAGTAAATGCACGTCCATGACCTCATAAATAATTCAACAAGATAGATAAACACTTATCTTTTATAAAATGTTTGTGCAACCAGTTGCTTGAGAAGGACGTTCCATCCAACCATAAACCTGTTGTTCCAAATCTCAACATTAAGTCACCCCCGAGATGGGGATATCAATCCTCAAAAGAAGGGTTCCTTTGACAGTCCCCTCACAACTCAGTATCACACAACCCACTGGTTTACTCCTACAATTATCCCGAATTTCCTCCAACTCTCTTCCTCTTGACCTGCCCAACCCAAGGAATGTACCTCGTCACCTCTCTCAGTCCATAGGTTGTCTCATTCATTTATCAAGGTTTCTCTGGCACATGTAGCTAGGAATCTCTCAGCTGGGAACCCAAGGGAACTCACTACTAGGAAAAAAACTAGCAAAAGACATCAACAAACACTTGCTCATGCAGTGCAACTCACCCAGGAGTTCACTCTTCAAGCCTGACAACCTGGCTCTTCAATTTCCAACTCCCAAATGCTCCAAAAACGCTCTAGTATGCTCCATAATTCTCCCATCCTTGTTGTTTCATATTCCAATATCTTCTTCCCTATTTTCTCTTGTTGTTCATGTAAAAGCTTCATGTCTAAAATTGTCTGTTACCACCCATACAAATTTCCTCTATCTTCCCAATACCGTTGACTGTTCACTATGCCCAGTTTTGATTGTACTTCAGCCCCGTGCTCTCCTATAACTATGGGATGTGACTCTCACACCCACCCTATGACATATATTCAATGATTGGGCTCTCATACACTCAACCAAAAATTAGAAGTTTTCCCCAAATGATAATAAAATTCAGAAATGTGGGTTTGAATTAATACCCATAAATTATTTCCCCTTTAGACCCCTCTTGGAATCTCTCTCTAGGAATTCCCCCTCTCTTTTGGATTAATCAACCCCCATCTCTGTCCATATCCCAATAGTTAACGTTACATTATGTTTATTAAAAACATAATACATTTCACATATTACATCGCTTCGCAACAACCATATTTCTATCTACATTTTGCATTAAATAAACTGGGGATTATAGTGGGGATGTTACATTCCCCCTCTGTTACAATTGTGCATCATTCTGGATGCACTGCACCATGCTAAAAACATATAAAAAATTTACATTACAATATGCATAAAATAAAAACAACTTTTTACAATTTTTTACCCTCCAACAGTAGTCCAAACCAAATATCTCATTCTTCTTAACCTATTGATCCAAGGAATGTGCCCCCTTCACTGCCTTGAGTCCATTGGGTTACACCATTATTTTATCATGGATACCAACACCGACCATGAATTATGAGATGAGGTTCTATAACTCTAGCCGTCCAAAAATAGAGTCTTGTATTTTTCATCTTTTATTTTCTTCAAAATTGACAAACATTTGTTGGTATTCCTCCCTCATGGTTTCTTTATTCTCCCATGTTGCATTTTCATAACTGTAGCAGTTCCATTGAACCTTTACCATCCATATGAATTTGGTCTTGAGCACTTTGAATTTCCGGTCCAAGATGCATACTGGTTCCACCCGGAAATCCCCTTACATGCTCCACCTAGATCACAGTCCAATCAATTATGTGGTTAGGGTCATACGCATATTTCTTTAATATTGACACATGAAATACATTGTGTACTCTCATGGATGCAGACAATGATAGCATGTATGAAACTAGCCCTATCTTTTCTAATATTTCAAAAGGCCCACAATATCTCGCTACCAACTTTGGGAAACAACCCATTCTCATCGAACGTTTTTTTTCTTTAATTTTAGGAAAACATGCTCTCCCACTTTAAAATATCTGAAAACTTTGTTCTTGTCTACATAACTTTTCTTCCTATCCTGGGAAGCCTTTAAATTATTCCTTATCTTTGTCATCTACTCTTCCATTTCTTTCAACAAATCTATCCCAATGATGGCTCTGTCTATTGGGTTGTTCCAACTCACTGGTGTGTTACAATTTCTGCCATACAAAGCTTCAAAAGGACTCATTTTTAATGAGGTCTGATACCCATTATTATAGGAAAAATACACTAAGTGGATATAGTCTTCACATTTTGATGGTTGATCCATCACATACATCCTAAGCATGTCTTCAATTATCCTATTGGTCCTTTCTATTTTCCCATCAGACTTTGGGCAATATGTCGTACTAAGATTCAAATTTGTCCCAAAGCCTTTGAATAAACCTTGCTAGAATTTGGATGTAAACTTGGAATCTCTGTGTGAAACTATTGCCTTAGGCACTCCATGTAGCCTGGAAACTTCATTCATGTAAATATATGCAATGTTTGTTTCCTTGTGTGTTGTCTTTACGAGAATAAAATGTGTTTACTTAGTCAATTTGTCCACTACCTCCATGCTGGAATCATGTTGCTTCACTATCCTAGGAAGCTTTGTAATAACATCCACTGTGACCACCTCCCACTTCCATTCTGGAATGGGAAAGGGTTGAAATATCCCCTTTAGATGTTTTTTCTTTTTCTTTAACTTTTGGCACTATAGACACCGGACTATGTAGTTAGCCACTTCTTTCTTCATCCCCCACCAAAAATATTGGCTCCTCACAGTTGTAATGGATTTTTGATATCCCTAGTCCCCAACATATGACACATTTTCCATTTCCCTTAGAATGATATTTTTCGGATCCATGGAATTTAGCACATACACATTTCCCTTTTACAAGAGGATCTCATCCTCTTTCAATTCATAATTTTTAATTTTCTGTTGTGAATTGCTTTGTTGTAATTTTTATTTCATTTGTAAATAAATTGGATCTGAATTTGTTGTTTCAAGAATTTATCTTGTGTATCTGTCCTGTACATGGTGATGGCTCAAATATGCACTTCATGGGATATTCTACTGAGTGCATTAACCACTTGATTTTATTTTCCCTTAATATGTTTAAATTCAAAATTGTACTCACTAAGAAACTCTAACCATCTAGTTTTCCTGGCATTAAATGTTGGCATTCCAAATAAATGTTTCAGAACACAATGGTTTGTTCTTAGATAAAACCTCTTCCCCATGAGTTAATGTGATCCAGGAGGATATTGGTGGCCACCCACCTATTCCAACTGGATCAAAACAGGTTTTTGGCAATTTACTATTTTTAGCAGTTTTTCGGGTCCCAAACTTCTAGGGCCTAAACGATGTTTTTTCACAATAAGGCAACTCAATAAATTTTAAAGAATATGATTGATCCCCCTAAATGAATCTCCTCATCAATACCTTTCCAACGAGCTATCGTGCGCCCTAAAATAAGATCACATGCAAAAGTTACAACCCCGGGAAGTTGATGTACTAACTTACCCCAACGGGACCCACATGACTTTTGGCGCATCATCTCCTAGGGTTGGGTTTTTGGATGTCTATGGTTTTGAAATTCGTTTGTATTGTAAAAAGGCCTTCAGAGCCTCATTGTACTCATATTCTTGTGAATGAGCGTAGTCGTCACATCTCTTCTTAGAGATAAGCTGCCACCATTCTAACAAGTTTGCTAGAATGGTGGCAACTTATCTCTGAGAAGAGATGTGATGGCTACACTCATTCGCAAGAAGATGAGTATAATGAGGTTCTAAAGGAATTTTTACAATACACATGATTTCCAAAACCATGTACATCCAAAAACCTAACCCTAGGAGATGAAGCGCCAAAAGTCATGTGGGCCCTGTTGAGGTAAGTTAGTACATCAACTTCCCTGGGTCGTAACTTTTGCATACGATCTCCATTTAGGGTGCACGATATCTCCTTGGAAATGTATTGATGAGGAAATTCATTTAGGGGTCTAAAAAAGAGCCTTTAATGTCATTGAGGTTCCCAATTGTGAAAAAAATGTTATTTAGGCCCTCAAAATGGCCCTCGAAGTTTGGGACCCGAAAAACTGCTAAAAATAGTAAGTTGCCAAAAACCTATTTTGAGCCAGTTGGAATAAGTGGGTGGCCACCTAGATCCTCCTATATCATAATTCCTTCACATTTTCAATGCGTGTACAGTTGTTGCTAACTCTAGATCATGAGTAACATAATTTCTCTCATGCTCCTTTAGCTTTCTAGATTCAAAACACACCACATGATGTTTTTGGCTGAGGACTCCACTTAACACTTCCTTGCATGCATCTGTGCATACTAAAAAGTCTTCATATATGTATGTAATATTTAATATGGGTGCACTTGTCAAAATTATTTTAAACTGCTGAAAACTTTCTTCACACTTTGGAGTCCACTCAAATTTCACTCCTTTCTTTTGCAATGAAGTGATTGGGCTTGCAATATTTGAAAACCCTTTAATGAATATTTGGTAATAACCTGCTAGACCCATAAATTATATGACCTATATCACATTTCTTATTGATGGCCACCCTTTAATGGCCTCTATTCTCTCAGGATAAACTGTTATCCCATCTGATGAAATAATATGCCCCAAGTAGTGGATCTTCTTTTGATAAAAGACGAACTTCCTTACCTTGGTATAAAATTTATGCTCTCTTAAAACCTTTATCACCATTCTTATATTCTCCTCATGCTCCTCTTAAGACTTAGAGTAGATGAGAATATCATCTAAGAAAATAATTACAAACTTTTCCAGGTACTCTCTGAACACTCCATTCATTAGACACATAAAAATAGTCGAGGAATTTGATAGTCCAAATGGAACTACCGTTAATTCATTATGCCCATACCTTATTCTAAATGTTGTTTTGTTGACATATTTTTATTTTATCCTCACTTGATTATATCCTGATCTCAATTCAATCTTGGAAAAGATTTTCGCACCTTTCAGCTGATCAAATAAATCATCAATTCTTGGCAGGGGGTATTTGTTCTTTATAGTGACCTTATTCAACTGTATAAAATCAACACACATCCTTAAGGTTCCATATTTATTCTTCAAAAAAAGAACTTGGGCTCCCCACAGTGACACACTTGGGCGTATGTACCCCTTCTTCAAAAGTTATTCTAGTTGCATCTGGAATTATTTCAATTCTAGTGTGCCCATTCTGTAAGGTGTCTTGGACACTAGGGAAACACCTAGCACCGAATCAATAGAGAAATAGATATCCCTCTTTGTTGGAAGTCATGGGATTTCCTCAAAAACATCAGATGGTCTTCAAGACTTGCCACTTTATCATTAGATTCCTCTTCCATGTGGGATGCAAAAATTTGACATCCTTTCCAGAAACTCTTTTTCAGCTACATCGTTGAAATTTCTCTAACAACCAAAACTCTTGGAATGCCTTGAATATTTCCTTTCTTCCCTTTCTCATCAAGACAAGTTATTGTCTTTTTGTAACAACCTAGGACAACATGGTATTTTTCCAACCAATCCATGCCAATTAGACAATCATATGAACCCAAAGGTATAATTTTCACATCTACCTTTGTGTTGATTCCTTTCATGTCTATTGGACATTCTTTAACCAACTCATTGATCCTTCTCTTAGCCCTTGTGGCTAATGAAACTAACCAAGATTTCTTATGTTGACTCCTTTGCAAATGAAATATTTCAATAATATTAGAGTTTATGTAACTATGGCTAGCTCCAAAATCAATTAAATTTTTTATGGGTTGATTATCGATATTACCTTCCACTTCAATCATGGGGGACCGATACTCTGATTGCTTGTTGTCCAAGGCTACATAAATCCTTGGCATGCTTCTTCTCATGTCTTCCACTATTTCAACCTCTTGAATGTTGTGAATAGTTCTCATCCTTTCTCCTTTGTGAGGGCAGACCCTATATAAGTGATTCCCCTCGCATCCCCAACATTGTACATGTTGCTTCCTTGTCCTTTTTCCTAAAATAATCTACTATCTTGTGTTCATTTTGGGTTGATTAGCCTTGTTGATTTGCTTGAGAGTTGTTCTTGAAAAAGGGTGGCTTAAAAAAAATCTTCCTTTTATCCCTCTTTCCTTTCATCTTGTCATTCCAAGTCTTTTGAAAGACTAGCCTCCATCTACTCTGTTCATAGATATGCTTTGCTCTCCTTATGGTCTCCTCCAAAGTCTTAGGGTTATCATATTGTATCTTGTCACTGTAGAAGGAGGGTAACCCACTCAAAAATCTTTGTATTTTGACCTTTTTTTCCTTTATGAAGTCAACATACTTCAACAATTCAAAGAACCTCTTCTCATACCCCTCCATTTTCATGCTTCCCAACTTGAGTTCAAATAACTCTTTCATCTTCCTCTCATATTAATGCTCATACAAATATTTCTCTTGGAAATATCCTTTGAAATGCCTCCATGAGACCCTCTTATCATCAATGTTCTTGGCTTGCTTAAGTTGATCCTATCACATGGTTTCCTTTCCTTGCAAGTGGTAGGTTTCAATTCTTATTTCTACCTTGGAGGGGTAATCATGTAGCTGGACTTATTTCTTCATTTATAACAACCATGCTTCAACTTCTTCTCCCTTCCTATGCTCACCATTGAAAGTTGGTGGCTTGATCTTCTTGATTTCTCCTTGCAAGATGTATCCCTTGGGCCTTCTTCTCTATCTCCTGATAGGGGACACACATGGGCTACTCCCTGGCCCTGAACTAGTATGAACTCTCTTATTGGATTTCTCTCGAGAATGATGACGTTTGATCCTACTCCTTGACTACCTATCATTCTCATGCTCATCCCTTATGCTATGGGACTTGGATGTTGTCACTTGCCTAGCACTAGCTTATTTCCTCGTGCTAGATTCCTTTTTGGCTTTCTTCTGTAACATGTGCAAAATTTGAAAAATCTCTTCCTAAGCCTTCATAATATTTTCATTATCATCCCTATATCTCTGCACTTGTCTATGTAGGCTTCTCATAGTTATAAGATCTTGCCTGTACCTTATTCCATTTGACTCAGTCTAAAAATTTCCCATGCTAACATGCAAACCTATGAATTCTTCCTCATGACTATAGGATCCTTGGGAATCTTCCATTGTTGTGGTTCTCATGTAAAAACCAAACTAATTCTATGATCCTCTAACTCTGCAGAAATCTGCATGCAAACAATTTATGTTAGATGAAAATAAACACACACACAATTTGGAAAAATAATTCATAATTTCTTTTATGTCCTCTAATGCCACCAATCATCTTCATGTGAGTTGGATGCAAAAAATTCTACTCAAATTAATTTTCTAGGTTGATAGATGGATTCTCCTCCTCAATAACTTTCCATCGACTATTTACTTTCCCAATTTTGAGTTCCGAGCATAAATTTGTGGTCTTCAGAAGTTTTGACCATTTCCCCTTTTATATCCTTGCATGCTACAACTCAAGTCTAGCTCCATGGAGGACTTCTACAATCCATGAGCTTTCCATAGACCGCTCTTGGGCCCCAAAATGACTTTTGAGCTAGGAGTTATTCTCTCTAAAAGAAATCTAGTACTAAATTTTACCCTTGGTTGTTCTAGATGTAACTCCTTCATACAAGCTTCATTTGACGAAAAATTTAGCTTGTTGGAAAGCTCTCTTCGAGCTCTATCATTTTAGAAGAAAAAACTTCTGTGATAGAAGGACACAATTTCATATGAAATTGATTATCTAAAAAAGTTGTTTAAGCCCTCAAAAATGCCCTACAAGATGAAGACCTTCAAAAACTAGAATTTTTATGGAAATATTCATTAAATCGATGTTGTAACAGTCCTTAGATCAAAGACATTGGTCTCAAAATCAAGATTAATCTTGATTGTTGATCTTCTTGGCCTTTCCAAGTTGTTGCTAGACCTCCTCCGCAGGCTTGTCGGAACTCATCTTTGGAGTCTTTCCATCGAAACTTCAATTGTTGGGTACACAAATTCTCTGAAAATCATAGTTCGAAATTTGTCGGACTTCCTCCGAAACTCGCAGTATTAAGCAATGTTGGACTCCCTATCAGAAACCTTCGAAATCAATGGCTTCAGTATACTTGGAGCCCTTCTTCATTTTCAAAGTATTCCAATCGGAGTGCTTCCACTCCTAAATTTCTTGCTCCCTCTGACAGATATGATGGTCCTAGGAGTTGCAACCAACAACTTCGATAGCATCGGACCTTCAAACTTGCACGACGATTAACGTCACTTCCTTACAAAATATTCACACTCGACCCTATGGGGCCCATGACAGATCAACAACTTTCGTTTCATCGCTCCACTCCAATCGATAGTCCAAGTTATTCCTCAGAGAACCTTCCATCGGAGTTCATTTCCCTTTGGGATCACAACTCACTTTGAATAGCACCCTCTGGTGAATGGTCATGATATAACAACCTCCAGATCCTACAGTCTAGGTTAAAATCAAGGTAATAAGGCTTCGAACCTCCACTTGAACACTCACATCCATTTCCCCCTCCTCTAGTGACATGTGTCACCATTAGGACTCTTTGGTTGTTGAGTTGGCAAGCTTCATCGTCATGACATCATTCTCTCTTTTTCCTCGCTTAAGCAGATCTAACATCAATCTACGACTAAGATTACTTCCCATTTACCGCCGATCTACGGTCCAGATTACTTCTCAGCATCTTCACCATCAAAGTGCCTCCACTTCATGCATCCAAGGCTACTCCCACCCTCAAACTTTGATGGTTCTTGTTCTTTCGACTTGTGTCATCGAACTCCTCCCTTCGGACTCAACCTCATGTCCGACTCTGAAGTCTTCCAAAACTCCCTCTTCGAAGGCCTTTCAGGGGTGCATAGCTTTGATCCTCTTGCGATTGAATCTTGATCGTTAATTCTCCAGGTCAAATTAATCTAGGTCATCGATTTCTAAACTTCATGACCGTCATGAAATACACAAGAAATCGACTTCCATGGCCGAATTCTACTCTGCAACCTACAACTAGACACCATGAATTACCTTCCTCGACTGCTCTGAAGCATTGAAACTCAAAAATCTACTCATAATTTGGGGATTTCACTTATGCTCACTATTTTTTCCTCAAATCCATCACAGGACAAATTCTGTGACCATGAATTTGCTCAATTCGTGTTGGCTCCTGGCCCATACAAGCTCAATGTTGAACCTTGAGCTCTGATACCATTCTGTAACATCCCCCAGCTTAACCAAGGAACATTACTTACAGAAATACACATAAAAATGAAAATTTATTTTGCTAATAAAATTCTTGTAGCTTACCAGCTACAATTTATTCACATTTACAACTAGATTCTAAAACCCATAATTAAATGCAACTATAGCATTATAAACAAGCATGAATGCAACTGATAAAACATTTATAATAGCATATAAAACCATTCTCATACACAAAGTAAATGCATAACCATGAACTCATAAATAACTCAACAAAATAAATAAACACTTATATTTTATAAAACATTTGTGCAATAAAATGCTTGGGAAGGATGTTTCACCCAACCATAGACTGTTTGTTCCATTTCTCAACAACAAGTCACCCCAAAGTTGGGGCTAGGAATCCACAAAAAAAGGGTGCCTCTAACAGTCCCTCACAACTCAATATCACACAACCCACTGGTTCTCTCCTACAACTATACCAGATTTGCTTCAACTCTCTTTATCTTGACCTGTCCAACCCAAGGAATGTACCCTGTCATGACTCTCATCCCATAGGGCATCCCATTTGTTTATCAGGGTCTCTCTGGCACCGATAGCTAGGAATCTCTCAATTGGGAACCCAAGGGAACTCACTACTAGGAAAAACACCAGCAAAATACAACAATAAACACTTGCTAATACAGTGCAACTCACCCATGAGTTCAGCCTTCAAGCATGACAAACTGGCTCTTCAATTTCCAGCTCCAAAACACTCTAGTATGTTCCATAATTTGCCCAACCTTGTTGTTTCAACTTCCAAGATCTTTTTCCTTGTTTTCTCTTGTTGTTCCTGTAAAAACTTCATGTTTAAAACTACTTGTTACTACCCATACAAATTTCCTCTATATTTCCAAGACCATTGACTGCTCACTCTGCCCAATGTTGATTGTGCTTTAGCCCCATGCTCTCTAATAACTATGAGATGTGACTCTCACACCCACCCTATGACAAATATTCAATGATTGGGCTCCCATACACTCAACCATATATTAGAAGCTTTCCCCAAATGATAATAAAATTCAGAAATGTGGGTTTGAATTAATACCCATAAAATATTTCACCTTTGGACCCCTTTTGGACTCTCTCTCTAGGCACTCCCCCTCTCTCGTGGATTAATCAACCCCCATCTATGTCCATATCCCAACAACTAGCATTACATTATATTTATTAAAAATATAAAATACATTTCGCATATCACATCGCTTGACCACAACCATATTTCTATCTACATTATGCATTAAATAAATTGGGGATTATATTGGGGATGTTACATTAAGAAACTTGAGACATTTTTGAAAGCGATACATGAATAAGCCTTTTATTGACTGAGATTCCTCCCACCAACCTGAACATTCTTCAGAAGATCCGGGTGAGAGAGCCAAAATTTCTCAAACCGAAAGGGATTCTTGTGAGTCTTGTTGAGGGTGTCAAGAGAAAGGAAGATTGGCCAGTGGTCGGATCCTGTAGCCGGTAAGATAGTGGTTTCCATGAGATAGCATGAGAGCATAAGGGGATCAAATACAAGAAACCTGCCCAATTTGTTGGCCACCTGATGGGATTCTCCTCGACAGTTGTTCCATGTGAAGGTGTCGTTCATGGTCTCCAGATCAATCAACTTTTGGTCCTGGATGAAATCCTTAAAGGCTAGATGTTCTGCATCTAGGAGTCTCAGACCTCCTTTTTTTTTCTTTTTCTTCTATGGAGGTATTGAGGTTGAAATCACCTCCCACTATCTAGTAATGAGGAAAGGTTAAATCAACAATATATTGAAGTTGTTGCAGAAAATTGAGCTTTTCTCCAGATTGATGTGGCCCATAAACATTGGTGATGAATCCTGAGGTTCCCACCCCCAAGGGTTGGAATTTTGCGGTGATGCTATGCTTGGTACATAAGAAATTATAGACAAGAACCTTGTTTGAGTTCCATAGGATTTCCATGCCTCATGTTGTTCCTCTCGAATCAATGGCCATATAACATCAATTTTTCCAGATTTTTGGGAGAAGATTCCCAAACGCTTCTCCTAAACATTTTGTTTCATGGAGGATCATTATGTCAGAAGATTCAGATCAAAGCTTGTTTCATAAGAGTATGTGCTTGCTCTTACTATTTAGTCCTCTTATATTCCATGAGATTACTAACATGGAAAACCTTGGGAGGGTTGAAATGAATCCGTGATGAGAGAATTTTTCCCAGAGTTAACCAGAATATCCCCTATTTCCTGCAGAAGTTGATGGTTGGATTTGCGACCTCTTCTTTTGTCCTCCTTGGGATTTTTTTTTGGCTTGAGTTTTTTGGGGTGAATTCCAAGATTTGGCTTAGGGGTTTGGGCACTAGAGGGGTATGTGGATTTCTTTCGTCTTTGGTGTAGACATTTCCTGACCACCTGAATATGCTTCGGAGGAATTGATTGCATATCTTGTCTTTTAACAACATCCACAATGTTTTAAAGATCTATACCTTCTAGCTCCATTTCTTTTGTTTCAACTTCTAAATCATCGTCTGAGGACAACAACATATTGGAATCCACCTAGGGGGGCATTCCAAGGAGGGGATCAAAGATTTTTAGTTTTTTAGAGTCATCCAGATGGGGAGGTGATTTGTCTGATTTTCGATTTTTTGGATTGTTGGTGGAGGGGGTTCCATTATTGATCTCAGAAGCGTTTGGGGGTAGAGAATTGAGGGCTTCAAAGCTATTCTTTTGACTAGGAGTTTTTAAGGATCCTGGGGGTCTAGTGGGTATCGATTTTTAGTTAGCTCTTTGACGAGGAGGTATCTTGGTGTAGCCTTTTGCATCCTTCTCTAGATTTGGTTTAGAGGCCTTGGGAGGGTTTAATAGAGGACAGTCACTGTAAGATGGCCATGCTCATGACAACGTCTACAACAGAAAGGGATGAATTTGTAATCAAGGGTTTGGAGCCAAGTAACGTCTTGGAAATTTAGGCAAATCAATTCCGAGATTGGACTGTATACATTCATGTAGATGCAGGTGCGGGCGTAGGCAGTATAACGACCTTGCTTGGTGGCTTCGGAGGATTTGACAAAGGTTCCTAGGGTGTTCCCGATGCCTTCTAGAATCTCTTCTTCCCAATATTCTTGAGGCATTGAGTATACGTGGACCCAAATGGGGGAAAATGAGAAATTCTCTTTGTCTGGATTAAAATTTTCCTTCCAATATTTGAGGTGTAGCTCGATAGACCTGTAGAAGTAAGCACCGATTTCAAAGATTCAATTACATTCCTTGAGGTTTTCAACGATGACTATGAAGAAACCTTTGGACCCTAGATTTAAGATCAATGTCACAAGGAGGTTTCCATCTAGAAGTAATCCAAATAACTAATCCTTCTCAAATGGCCAACGACCCAAGAACTTACATATGAGCGCATGGTCCTCCATGTATTGTCCTTTATCAGACGCCCCTTGATAAAGGTTCATAATTAAAATTGTGACATGGGAAGGCGAAACCCTAGCAAAGCCAACTAGCAAAATAAGTGCTTGTCAAAATAATCTATGCATACCATTTCATTAATAAACATTAAATAATATTGCCAAAATAAATATGCACATTCCCACGCTCATTGCGATTTCACACTACATCTCATCATTATTGTGGGCGTCGCTACGTCACCGCCAAATTCAACCGGAAAATGATAATTTAGTGGTTGGCGGCCGAGGTCGCGCCCTGACGACACAGCCAACAACAGCCTGCCACGCATAACTCATAGTGGGCGGCCTTGATCATGCATGAGAGCAGGAGCCCTTCAAATAGTCTCCAACCTGCCAGGTTACGTCGGTGCGGCGCTTGTCTTTGAAGTTCCAGCGCTTTCTTTATTGCGAATTCGTTGTCAGAGCAACCTCCATCCTGGCGGTACGTTTTCACTTGTCTGGGAATTTAATTTTTAGAGTTGTTGTGGTTTAGGATGAACGAGTTTACTTTAATTTTCCCAAAATATGATTAAAAGATCTATGACAGCAACCAAAATTTATGTCAGTTATTCCGGAATTATTCTCTCGAAATCTACTGTTTTGAATCATTTTGATCCTATGCCTGAATCGTCATCGCCGTTTAGGCCAGCGGAATCATTCGCCTCAAAAGGTACTGTTTTGGCCAGCGTTTGCTTTCATAAATCGAGTCAGTACTTTAAATGTGACACAATTACAAAATTAGCGATTCTGCCAAGCGTATGTATACTGTTCACTGGTTCAGCGCTTCGTCCTTAAACAAGTCATTACTTCTGCGCAGGTTCAGGTTAAAAAAAGCTTTAAATGTGAAAGAAGACATTAGTTATGCAATATTTCGGAATCAAGACATTAATATCTAAAGCGTTGAGTCTTTTGCCTCTGTAAATCAAGACATTAATATCTAAAGACATAACTTATGCAATATTTCGGAATTTTTTCAAAAGAAAAACTTTAAAAGTGGAGAAATTAGCAAAATATGCGGAGTATATATACTCTTCTTAGCATTTGCCTCCATAAATCAAGAAAGTCTCGGGGTTTTTTAAGGAAAAACTTCAAAAGTGCAATAATTAGCAAATTATTCGAAGTATAAATGTAAAGTGTTTAAGCTACTCAATCTGTCATGACTGATTGTATTCTTTGTTTTTCCTTTTTTAAGCTACTCAATCTGTTATGACTGATTGTATTCTTTGTTTTTCCTTTATTCGGTGTGGAAGATTCTTTATTATGACATTCATTGTGAAAATGGAAGCATTTTAAGGCATCATTTATCGTTAAAATTGAAGGTTTTTAAGGCATCCTGCTCTTTTTTCAATGATGCCATGCCTGATGTCATTTAGATTTTCATTTAAGGCATCATTTAAGATGTCATTTAAGATTTATGATTTTCTGTAAGTGTTACTTTCAGCGACGAACGCTTAGGAGCTGATCCACAGTAATATTATTTATTTTTCTTCGTTTTGGTGAACTAAAATGGCAAAGGTGCTCTATTTTCGTTAAAGAAGTCCAGATTTGGCGAATCTTTTTAATTGCGCGTATATAAGCCTTATGTTGTCTGTATTTTATATTATTTTGTACTTTGCGTAAAAAGAAATTATGAAAGTACGAAAACATAAAGGAGTTAAAACATTGAGTCGCTGACTTACAGAAAATAAAAATCGGAGCAAAAAGCGCCTTCGTGGCAGAAATTGTCTGTGCCTCGCTTCAATCTTATATGATTGATAATAAGTTTCGATCAATTCTCGCTCTGTGTGTGTTTCCTGCATAATTTTTTCATTACGGTCTTTTCAACCTTATGCATTGTCGATCAAAGAGCGATTATTTTCCAACCTTACAAGCACATCTTTATGGAAATTTACTGTTTTCTCTTTTTGTTTTTTTCGCATCTGAACTCAAACGATTCGGAAATCCTCATCAAACCTCTAGCACGACTGCTTTTTCATCAGCCGTTCTTTTCAATTACTTGATTGAATTCATGTTTTAGCTTGAATGAAATGGTCGAGTTGGATACATATAATGAAAGCTTCCACTTCTTTCGAAGCTGATCTGCAATTGTTTCTACCAGGACTGATTGAATCTAATCCCTAGTAATTTTTCTAGATAGGTATGTTTGAGATTCATATTACTATTATACTGTGCAAAATTAGATGCAGATAAACATTCTTAAATGACATCTAGGCATTCATGGAAATTCCTTAAACCCACCTGTAAAATTCCATTTTGCGCAAATGATAGAGAAATTTTCTAATCGTATTTTCTTTGTGTAGGGGGTTGAATGAGAGATTTTGGTTCATAGTTGTGCAGAACTCAAAATCACGACTAAAGTGCCAGAAAGCTCAGACTCAGTTGAGGTCCGTGCCTGACGTTTAAGCACTTCAAAAGCCTCACAGGAAGGTTCGTGCTTGATGCCATATG
The DNA here is from genome assembly GCA_009831015.1 of Picea engelmannii. Taxonomy (NCBI): domain Eukaryota; kingdom Viridiplantae; phylum Streptophyta; class Pinopsida; order Pinales; family Pinaceae; genus Picea; species Picea engelmannii. The sequence continues at coordinate 1,198,454 of ML780301.1, forward strand.
TCAAATTCTAGGGAAAAAAGGTAACAAAATAACGCCAATAGTACACTATCGTTGAATATTGAGGCAGATGTCTAGCTCAGATCTTAACGTGGCCGCAAAGAAGAAAGCACATAAAAACATGGAAAAAACTGAGGATAAGAAGGGGAAAGAAGATACCAGGAATACTGTTCCGTTTTACAAGTTATTTGACTTAGCGAACACCCTGGATATTACACTGATGAGTATTGGTACTATTGCATCAGTTGCCAATGGGCTTTCAATGCCAGTTATGACCGTCTTGTTTGGGATTCTTATTAATGCGTTCGGACAGAAAACAGACATCCATAGTTTGGTACACAAAGTGTCCCAGGTAAAGCTTATTCCACTTTAGATTTAAAATAACAAAACAGTTTTTTGATAGAAACCGATAAAAAGACGAGCTGAAATTATAACTCATATCATCCGTTAGATTTTATTTTGTTCAAATTTATTCTTTGTTATTAGGCTTGGAGTGTCATAATGCCCGTTGATATCAGGTTTGGCCAACAAATCTGTATTCGACAGCATTTCGATAGTGTTAAAACATTAATGTGTAACAAATCTGTATTCGACAGCATTTCGATAGTGTAATTTTATAGGACTTGGAATTTCATGGTCAAAATGCCCAGTGTTAGTGCACATTGGCCTTAAAATGCAACCTGTGTTGTGGACATTGGCCTTAAAATGCAACCTAAACTGTTATGTGAAGTTAATATCTATTATTTATTTATTTATTTGACACTTAATTTAAAGTATCGCCACGAACGACATGGTTTATGCAAACAAAGTAGTTTGCTATTCATAACACCATGTTAAAGATTTTAAAGTAGGTTGTTAAAGATTTTAAAGTAGGTTGTGGGAGTACTTTGAGTAGTAGGTAGTGCATAATTTAATTTACTTTGTTACACCTACTTCAGAGGATGCAATGCAATGTCAATTCATCTCTTATCTTAATGTTTTCCAGAATGTTTTCCGACAGATTGCCATGATTGGAATGTGCCAAGTGATTAATGGGTTTTTGATTAACATATAATTTGAATTTCTAAGTTGGAGTGTAGAATTTTTTGCTTTAATTTTAATGGTGGACTTATTCTTTTTGTTACTTTGGTTGTTTCAGGTAGCTTTGAATTTTGTTTATCTCGGTGCTTGTGAGGCAATTGCATCTTTCTTTCGTAAGACGTTACTTCCCACCTTAACATGATGCTTTGGCTTTTTATGATCATAATTCTAGTTATAATCCCCAATATTTGCTTCTTGTTACTTTCATTATCTAGTATTGTATAACAAGTCAATTAAATGGGCATAAAAAAGGATTTGAGTTTTTCTTGTGAATTATGATACTTCATGATCTAATTTAGTACATTTTCCCTGGCAGAGGTAGCTTTTTGGATGTATACAGGGGAAAGGCAGGCTGCTCGTATCAGGAGTTTCTACTTTAAAACCATTCTAAGGCAGGATATTGCATTTTTTGACAGTGAGACATCAACCGGAGAGGTTATTGGAAGAATGTCAGGAGATTTTGTCCTAATTCAGGATGCCATGGGTGAAAAGGTAAATAGTTATTGCTATTACATTACATTCTTTTATGCAACCCAGCCCTGGTAACAATGCATATGATTCACAACTAAAAATTTCATTAGTATGATATATGATTTCCCACCAAATGAAAACGACAGACCTAAAACACATTTACAATGAAAATACATTTCTCTAACAGATCAACTTCATCACCCCATAAACTCCATCAGCCACCTCTTTGTGCCAAGAACATGCACATTTGATAGATACAACCCTGCTAACCTACATGCTTTAGTTGCATCATTTCTACCGTGTAATCATCATCTTGCATTTCACATACCAACAACATAATCCTGTCTATACAACAATGATTTTATGGTCCATAAACTGCCCCTAGAAAAGTTTATCATCATAATTGACGAGTCCCAGATATCTCTATTATAAACTATACTTATGTCCCAACTAATACATCTGGCCTTATGCAAGTTGGTTATATAAAATTATAATTTTTGAAGATAAGTCCACAAATCCAGGTACATTAAAATTGATGAGTCCCAGATATCTCTATTACAAACTATACTTATGTCCCAACTAATACATCTGGCCTTATGCAAGTTGGTTATATAAAATTATAATTTTTGAAGGTAAGTCCACAAATCCAGGTACATTAAAAGGGGTTGTAAGGATAGACATGTTGACGTGGCACTATTTTTTTACAAAAGTGTCCTTACTTATTTTTTTCTTACAAAATTGTCATTATCATAAGTAAGATGTTTAATAAAATATAAAGACAAAAACAAACTTTCAAGTAAAATGTTTAATAATTATTATGAATCCATAGAATTGGAATTGGAATTGGAGATAAGATATTAATAAAGTTAGAGAAAACATTCAAACATTATTTTTCTTACAAAATTGTCATTATCAATAAGTAAGATGTTTAATAAAATATAAAGACAAAAACAAACTTTCAAGTAAAATGTTTAATAATTATTATGAATCCATAGAATTGGAATTGGAATGGGAGATAAGATATTAACAAAGTTAGAGAAAACATTCAAACATTATTTATGCCAAAATTGTTGAAGCAATTCTATTTTGCATTTTCCAGAGAAGAATGCACAATGACCATTATCATAGGTAAGGATGGGCATGCTGACATAGCACTATTTTAGCTGACATAGCACTCTTTTGGCTTAAAGGCACATTGAAGGGGTTGTAAGGATACGCATGCTGACAGGACACTCTTGGGCTTACAAAACTATCATTATCAGTTGGTAGGATGTTTAATGAAAAAAGTGGAAAAAATAAATTTCCTGTCATGGAAAAACAATTTATAGGATCTTCTTCAAGCCATAAAATTGGAGATATGATATTCACGAGGTTAGCGAAAACATTCAAACTTCATTTGCCAAAAATGTTGAAGCAATTCTATTTTGCATCTTCCACAAAAGATTGTACAATAATCTTTATCATAGATTTATGTTTTCCGTTGTTTGCTCAGGTTGGGAAATTCATCCAGCTCACGTCCACGTTCTTTGGAGGTTTTGTTGTCGCTTTCATCAAAGGATGGAAGCTTACCCTGGTAATGCTATGTATGATTCCCCTTCTTGTACTAGCGGGTGGTGCTATGGCTATGATAATATCAAAGATGTCAAGCCGAGGCCAGCAAGCATATGCAGAAGCTGGCAATGTTGTGGAGCAGACAATTGGTGCAATCAGAACGGTATGTATGTGATCAACAAAGCAAACCATGCCTTGTCATATCATAAAGCCAGGTTTCCTTATTTTTGAACTTGAGATTACTATGTCTTCATATTATCACAAGCTGTATTGTATATAATCTATTCAGATTAATAATGCAAATTAGTTACATTTTAGGTTGCGTCTTTTACCGGGGAGAAGAATGCTGTGACCGACTATGAAAAGTCCCTTAGGATTGCTTACAAGGCTGCTGCTCAGCAAGGGTTGGCAGCTGATTTTGGTGTTGAGTTTCTCCTATTTATTATGTTCTCCAGCTATGCATTGGCTCTTTGGTATAGATCACGGTTAGTTATTCATGAAGGGTATTCCAGCAGCAGTGTGATTAATGTCATCTTTGCAGTTGTGACTGGAGGCATGTAAGTTGAATCTGCATTGTGAAATGCATTATTGTCACTTGATCAGGAAATATAGTCATTTGACTATATGGCTTTTTGCTTATTTAAACTAGATAAATTCATGTTAATTAATGAGAACAAAATGATACATATTTTGTTGGATTTCAGGTCTCTGGGCCAGACGTCACCGTGTTTAAATGCCTTTGGAGCTGGACAAGCTGCAGCTTACAAAATGTTTGAGACAATTGATAGGAAGCCAGACATTGATGTATATCATACAAATGTACTGGTACTTGAGGATATTCAGGGTGATATCGAGCTTAAAGATGTACACTTCAGGTATCCAACACGGCTTGATGTTCAAATATTTTCTGGGTTCTCATTGGAAATACCCAGAGGTGTCACTGCAGCTTTAGTTGGAGAGAGTG
>ML780301.1:1226252-1245429 GCA_009831015.1 Picea engelmannii
ATATGAATAATTTGTGGAATTCATCATTACCATTATCACCCCTTTCAACAAAATTACTATTATGCCTCGAATTTCTATATTTGTTCTCATGTTTATGCTTATACCAACAATCCTTAGCATGATGTCCAACTTTTCCACAATTAAAACATGAATCACTCTTTCTCTGATTTGTATGAGACCGAGGAGATGTCATACCTTTATGTTCTTTTGCATATTGAGGTTTGCCTCCTTTGTTGCGTTCCCAAGGCTTTTCTTTGTTGCGTTCCCAAGGCTTTCCTTTACCCTTTGCCATCAATGTTGAATCTGAATGTGGAGGCTTTCCGGTGAGATGGCTTCTACGTTCCTCCTCTTGTAGAAGAATACCTGCAAGTTCTTCAAATGTCGAAGCATTCTCTCGAGCTGCAATACCTGTTATGAACATTTGGTAATCTTCTAGCATGCCATTTAACGTGACAGTTACTAGATCAGTGGGTGAGACCTTTTCTCCTATGTCACCCAGTTTATCCTTTAAATCTTTGATTCTTGAAATGAAATTAGTAACATTTTCATTTTCCTCCATTTTGATTGAGAGCAATTTGCTTTTTAAAAACAAAACTCGGTTTGTATTAGCGGTTTGGTACAAACCTTTCAAGATGTCTCACGTCTCCTTAGATGTTTTGCAATCTCTTATATGCAGAATTATGTTGTCTTTTACAAACATTCTGAGGAAAACTGTAGCTTTGTTTTCTCTCTTCTCCCAATCTTGGGCAGCAGTAGCAGGCTTTGCCTCATCTCTCGAGACAATAGCCCAAACCCCGGATGCTTTCATCACTGTTTGCATCTTAAATTTCCAATTTACATAATTGGATCCATCTAATTTATTTGATTCATTTATGTATGAATCAATTAATGAATTTTCCATTTTAAATTCTTTAAAAAACAACTCAGAAATTACCTTTCGCTGCCACCACCAAGCCTTCTCCTGCCAACAATAATGCAGCAGCTTCCTCGTTCACCACGCTTCCGCTACGCCTGCAGCACTTTCAAATGCTGGAAAGATCACGAAGACAGCTCCACAACGCACTGTGCGCTCTCCCAACCAGACACAGATCTGTTTCTTCTCTGCAAAAAGAGAAGATCTCAACAGTGCTCTCACGCAGATCTGAGAGAAGCACTAGAGTCGCTCCACGTCAGGTTCCCCATATTAAATAACAGGGGCAGAATATAAATTGGAAATGCTGGAAATGTAAAATGCCTATGGATCTTTGTAAAATGCTCACAGATCATCCCCCAGTCTACCGACAGAACTGAAATCACCAAGATACAATGCAGAGAGAAGGGTTAGCGCACCAATTCTATGGCAAACAACTCCAACCAAGTGATTATAGTTTGGGCAGCGATACCAAACAGCTCCAGCCAAGCGATTATACAAATAGCAATAGACAAATAGCTCCAACAGTGAACAATCTCCTTCACACCGATTTACACCACGCAGATATACCTCCAATAGCAGCATGCAATTCTCTCAAGCACAATCAGTCATTTTATAGGTATCGTGATCCACAGGTATAGTGTCCCCTACAATGATCCGTCCTCTTCCACATCTATCCCTGACCCGTGATAGGCAAGAAACTATCGCCCCAGTAGCGAATCCGTCTTCCAGCGTTCGACACATGGATCTTCACGCACAGGTTTCAATAGAAACTCTCCCTCACAACTTGGAATTGGCTTCTCTTTCTTTAGCATGCTAAATCTCACCCAATGGCTCTTTTCTCACGTAGATCCATTCCGCTCGACTCGGCTCATTGGCTCTGATACCAAATTAATTAACAGAGGCAGAACTGAATACGTGAGTAGAGCTCACCTTCGTTGAATTATTGAAAGCCAATCATTACATTTATATAGCACAAAGGTGCTCACAACAACTTTGAACTAACCTCCTACAGAGGTGGATTTGAAACCACTAGCAAACCCTAAATTGGAAAGGCACACAACAACTCACAACCACTTAGTTACGTAGATACTAATTTCTACATTATTCCAACACTTGGATGCAGAGTCTGAAAGAGTGGTTCAAGAAGCTCTTGATAGAATTATGATAAATAGAACAACAGTTATTGTTACACATCGTCTGACTATTATCAGAAATGCCGATATGATTGATGTGGTCCAGCGTGGTTGTATTGTTGAAAAGGGTAAATTTTTACAATGCTTCAGTTTTTAATCTTTATCAACAAATAGCAAAGAAATCAACAATCTAGTGAGCATCCACTTGATTATAACTAAAATAGTTCTTCTCCATTCCTTGTGCCAGTCATTTTAACATGTGTTTAGCTATGAACTTTGTAAATCTTCTTCTCCATTCTTCAACCAACAAAATTTAATTTGTATTTTGCAACAAGCTTAGTGAAATGACCCTTCTTCATTACTCATGTCGATCCATTAATGAATCTGAGAAATTTTATTTTCAGGTTCACACTCCCAGCTCGTCATGAACCCATCTGGGGCATTTTCCCAGCTTATACGTCTGCAGGAAATGCATCAATCAAAAGATCAATATGCAAATGATCCTGATCAGATGGAAATACATTTGCATGATTCTAGGGCCATTGGCAGGGTTAGTAGTCGAAAGTCATCTCTTAGACGATCTATAAGCAGTGGATCATAGGGAGTCGGTGGTAGTCATAATTCTATTTGATTTTCAATTTCCTTCCCTAGTGAAGTTGTTCTCCAGGAAGATGTTCAAGTAGATGAAAGCAAGCCGAAGAAGAGCTTCATGAATTGGTTTTCATCCAAAAAGCGGGAAGATGTGGAAGATGGTCAGTGAAAAGTCTTAAAAGATGTTCCTGTTTTACGCCTAGCACCGCTCAACAAGCCAGAGGCTCCAGTGTTCATACTGGGATCCATTGCAGTAGTTATTAGTGGGGTTACATTTCCTATTCTTAGTCTCTTGCTTTCAAGTGCTATTGCCAGTTTCTACGAACCTCCACATAAGCTTCGAAAAGATGCCAGTTTCTGGGCACTTATGTATTTAGTTTTGGCAGCTACATGCCTCCTCGTGGCACCAACACAAATGTATTGTTTCACTATTGCTGGTGGCAGGCTTGTGCAACGTATTCGATCATTGACATTTAACAAAGTTGTTTACCAGGATATTGGATGGTTTGATCATAGTGAAAATTCGAGGTCAGTAGATGGACAAACCTCTTACTGTTTTGGTAATAGGAGAAAAACACTCCAAGGGTAAATACTAAATTTGTATTTTCCTTGGGTAGATATTAGATATATCATATTGGTGATCATTCTAACTCCTAACTTCTATTTTTAGTGGTGCAATAAGTGCAAGATTATCAACAGATGTTGCGACTGTGCGTAGCATGGTGGGAGATGCTTTGTCCCTTGTTATTCAGAATATTTCAACGATTATTGCTGGTACTGTTATAGGTTTTTCAACGAACTGGAAGTTGGCGCTTTTGATATTAGCTCTCCTGCCTTTGCTAGGTATTCAAGGTTGGGTCCAAGTGAGGTTCTTGAAGAGTTTTGCTCCTGATGCAAAGGTTAGGAATATAATTCACTCAGAGAAGAGTGTGCAGACTGCATATTTCTAGACATGGTGCACAAACCATATCAGAACATGTATAATTAGAAAAAAAATTCAATTGTGATTCACGGTTTGGTACAAGTCAAACTCTCAACTGTCGACCAGGCGGAGTCTCCCTTTTCTAAAGAACTTTAACCATTTTGAAATTTTATTACTAATTGAAAGGGGTCATATTCCAGGGGAAGTACGAGGAAGCCAGTCAGGTTGCAAATGATGTTGTTGGAAGCATTCGAACTGTTGCCTCCTTTTCTACAGAGGACAAGGTGATGACCCTCTACAATGAAAAATGCTCTGCTCCCTTGAAAAATGGATTTCGACAGGGAATTATAAGTGGACTTGGTCTTGGGATAGCAAATTTCCTATTGTTCTCAGGATATGCAATCATCTTTTGGGAAGGGGCTCGGATGGTTGAACATGGGGAAACAACCTTTCACAAAGTTTTCAGGGTAAAGACTACTTAATAATAGTTTGCTTATTTGAAAAATCGATTAATGAGAATGCAGTTATTTATTGGTTGATATTGGAATGGCTAGAGTTACTAGATCTGTATAAATTGTACAATATTCATGTTTAGTTCTGCAATGATGCGTTCTCTAGGAAATGATCAGGGTAAAGACTACTTAATAATAGTTAGCTTATTTGAAAAATTGATGACTGGGGATGCAATTATTTATTGGGTGATGTTGGAATGGCTAGAGTTACTAGATATGTATAGATTGTACAATATTCATATGTTTAATTCTGCAATGATGCGTTATCTAAGAAATGCTCGGGGTAAAGATTACTTAATAATAGTTAGCTTATTTGAAAAATTGATGAATGAGAATGCAATTATTTATTGGGCTATATTGGAATGGCTAGAGTTACTAGATCTGTATTGTAACATACCCACTACGGAATTCGAAATGTTTCGGCCTTTTTCTTCTTTTCTCCGAGGAACAGAATTCCCTGAATCCCTATGGGGTCTGATGCAGACCCTGCCATCCCTTATCCGTACTCATATGATCGGTGGCTATGACCACATGCCTTATCGGGGAAGTGTTCGTCGGCTTTCGCGGTTCAGGAAATCACGATACATGTATTTCTTCTTGTCTTTCAAAGGGCCGAAACTCGAAAATGGATCTAACCGCTTAACGAAATTAACAGCAACCCAGGTTAAGTCCAGGTACTCTACCCTTCGGGATTTCGCATACTGGAATTTCGGGATATGTGATGACAGAAGCTCTCACACCTGGGTTTCCCGGAAGCTGAAACTCCGAAAACACCAACTCTAAACATGCTTCATTGTTTCGGGGTTTCCTCCATCGGGATTTCGGGACATGTGACGAAAGGAGGTCTCGCACTTGGGTTTCCTAGGAGCCGAAACTCCAAAAACACCAACTCTAAACATGCTTCGTTGTTTCGGGGTTTCCTCCATTGGGATTTTGGGACATGCGACGACCGGAGGTCTCGCACCTGGGTTTCCCGGGAGCCGAAACTCTAAAAACACCAACTCTAAACATGCTTCGCTATTTCGAGGTTTCCTCCATCGGGATTTCGAGACATGTGACGACCGGAGGTCTCGCATCTAGGTTTCCCGGGAGACGAAACTCCTAATCCTATATATATATATATGTTGCTCAGTCCATTTCAGGAATTCGCAAACTGGGTTTTCGGGACTAGCGAGCATAAGGAAATTTATCGTTAGGTACCTGGGTGCCGAAATACTGACACACGAAATACTATCCGTGCTAAGCCATTTCGGGGTTTTGCATATCGGGATTTCGAAATATGCGATGACAGGGAATCTCGTACCTAGATCCTCCGAGAGCCGAAACTTTGAAGCATCAAGATTTCGCACGCTACGCCACATCAGAACTTTTTGCCATCGGGGTTTTGCATCTAGCAGATACACGGAAAGAAAACTATCCTTTGGGGGTCTCGGGTACCGAAACGACAAAACGCCCAAGGCTATACGTACTCATCCATTTCGGGACTTCTCAAGTTGGGATTTCGAGACTTGCGAGTACAAGGGAACTCTCCCTTGAACATACCGGGTGCCGAAACACCGAAACGTCCTAACTCATCCACACGCTGTCACTTCGGGTTTTCGTGAATCGGGGTTTCGGGTCTTGCGTGTACAAGGGCATACGCCCTTGAGTATTCTAATCATCGAAATGCCGAAATATCTTAACATATACACGTATTGTCCTTTCGGGATTTTACCCATCAGGATTTCGGGACTGGCGTGTACAAGGGACTTGCCTCTAGGTATCTCGGGTGCTAAAATATCGGATCACTGTAACCTGTCCACGCCCCCATCATTTTGGGGTTTCGTATGTCGGGATTTCGCGAGTCGTGAGGACAAGGGTTCTTACCCTCTGGTCTCCCGGGTGCCGAAACGCTGAAACGCTTACCGGCCACCACATGTACTCTACAGCTCAACAGTCCATACACTCCTATGGGTTTTGAGATTGACGATCCCAATTTCTTCATTACTTGCAAAGGTGATAAAGGGGTCAAGGCATTAACGCCTGTGTTCCTTCATCAAATTTAATGGTCGTAACAGACCTTAAATCCTCCGAAAGGATCTCATTCGTACATTTAGCAAGAGGAAGAGTATCCTGGGTACCGAACCACCTAAAGGTCCTAATTCACCCACATGTTGTCATTTCGGGATTTCGCGGGTTGGGGTTTCGGGACTCGCGAGTACAAGAGGACTCGCACTTGGATATCACGGGTGCCGAAACTCTGAAGACTCTTAACTTACCCCCACGCTATCATTTCGGGATTTCGCAAGGCGGGATTTCGGGACTTGTGAGTACAAGGGAATACGCCCTTGGGTATTCCGGGTAGCGAAACACCAAAACACCATTATCTAAGAGAATCACTCCCCCTCGTGCGGGGTTTTTAAGACTTAGCCATAAAATCCTCCTTCGGGTCCTCAGGTAGATTTCACCGGGTTGAAGACCATACTGAAAGGTCTTCTGGAAGGTAAGGTAACGTTCCCGAAAGGGTGCCCTTGTGGAGAAAACTATGCAGGGCATCATTTAAGACAAATAAGGAGACAAATCTCCCGAGAACAGACTTGCAATCTGAATTAGTCATTATATATGTATATACATAAGCCATACGTGGTCCTTCCAATAAAAGCATGCAGTCATCATTTCTGATCAAAACACCATGCATAAAATCTTATACTGAAACCATTCATATTTGCATAGACTATGAGCATACATGTCAGAATATAAATTTCAAGATACAAGAGATAAAACACTTATCAGAAAAACATCAGGTATGATGCAACTGCTGAGAGGGGTGCTCGTTTCCACCCAACCGTAGGCTCAGCGATTCTGAATGGATTTACCACTAGCCACCCCTGAGCTGAGACCACAATGCTTTGAGACTCTTTGTCTTTGTTCTTCAACGATCGAGAACGAAGGTTACTCTCCTTCTTCTCTGCTCTCACTCACTTTGTATATTTTTCAGAGTTCTTCCCAATTTTCTCTTCTGATTTCCCTCGCGTCTGTCCCTCCACAACTCTTTTCTTGCCTTTCTCTCTGGCGAGGTTGCGTGTGGCGCTATCTTCCTCGCGGTGGTCAGGCTCGAGGCTTCTACGGATGGGCGGTTCACCCCCCATCCCTTATTAATTCATGAGGAGCCCCCTTCACCTACCAACCTGGCAAGTCATTCAATTCGGGACCAGCGAGCCACTCTTGGTTCTCCGGGCCAGTGAAGACCAAATACGGTATTGGTTTTGGTAGAAGTTAACGCCACCATTCCAGGTGCCTTCCACCACCTTTTTTTAGCCATTGTGGTCTCTTTTTCAGCACATCCCCCTCTCAGCAATCCTGCAATATATATTCATAATATTATTTACATTCATCGACCTTTTTAACAAGGTCCATTCACATCACACATTCACATTTTTGAGTTTGCCACAGTTCTTGGCTAGTATAATTATTTTTACAGACTGGGGGAAACAGGGTGTTACAATTCCCTCCTCCTTAAAGGAACACCGTCCTCGATGTTCTATCTATCAACATGACATACATGTATAGAGGTAAACAAAATTGGATATGCCTGTCTCATGGCATCCTCCATTTCCCATGTAGCTTCATCTGGGCCAAAATGTCTCCACTGCACCTTGACCTGTGCAATGGTTCGGTTCCGGAGCGGGGTTTCCTTTCTGTCCAGTATGCACTGAGATTCTGGTAGGAATTCTCCCTCTGGTTCCACCTGGATCACAGACCAGTCATTTATATGATTAGCATCATGTACAGATTTCTTCAATAATGAAACATGGAAAACATTATGTGCTTTTATTGTGAGAGGAAGTGCTAGCCTATAGGCTACAGGTCCCACTCTATCTAGACCCTCAAAGGGTCCACAATACCGAGGTGCCAACTTGGCACAAGCTCCCATTTTCAGGGAACTCTTTCTGGGCCTAACTCTGAGAAATACATGGTCTCCCGTCTTGAACTCTCTTGGAGTTCTCTTTTGGTCGGCATAAATTTTATGTCGGTTCTGAGCGACCATCAAGTTTTGTTTTATCTGAATCACTTGTTCCATTTCTTTCAACATGTCGGGTCCAAAAGAAATTTTGTTTACGGGATTACTCCAACTGACAGGAGTTTTGCATGGCCTACCATAGAGGACTTCGAACGGACTCATCTTTAGGGATTCTTGGTAGCCGTTGTTGTAGGCGAATTCCACCAGTGGCAGGTAGTCTTCCCACTTCTTGGGTTGATGCATTACATGCATTCTTAACATGTCTTATAGTATTTGGTTCACTCTTTATGTCTGTCTGTCGGTTTGAGGGTGATAGGCGGTGCTAAACAACAACTTGGTCTCTAAACTAGCCATCAGTGATTTCCAAAAGTTGGAAGTAAATTTCGTTTCTCTGTCAGACACGATCTCTTTCGACATACCATGCAGTCTGAATATCTCCTTCATGAATACTTGAGCGATATCTATTGCCTTGCAAGTCGATTTGACGGGGATGAAATGAGCAGACTTGCTCAATTTATCCACCACCATCATAATGGCGTCATTCTGTTTGGTTGAGGTTGGTAATCTAGTGATGAAATCCATGGAGATGGTTTCCCATTTCCATTTTGGGGTTGGTAAAGGTTGCAATAATCCTGCTGGGTGTCGATGTTCTGCTTTAACCTGTTGGCACTCTATGCATTTGGCCAAGTATTCGACTATGTCTTTCTTCAACCCCGACCAGTAGAATTGTTTCCTGGTAGCCGTGATCATCTTCTGGTATCCTGGATGACCAATATAGGATCTTTTATGTAGTTCATCCATAATGAACCTCTTCAAGTCGTCACAATCTGGAATGTACAATCTGCTTATGTAAGTGAGCAGACCTCCTTCGGTCATCTGGTAGCCTTCATATTTTACCCCAGCGGGTTATTGCTGTAGGTATAAGGTCACGGTCTGGACAAAGGGATTTGTCTCTTGTGCATTTCTGACTCTTTCCTTGACATCCGTCTCACAGGTGCTCACCGCTGCCAGGTGATTTGTTTTCATGCTTCTGCTAAGGGCATCGGCCACCCTATTTTCTTTTCCTTTAATGTGTTTGATTTCGAAATCAAATTCCCTAAGGAGGGCCATCCACCTAGCTTGTCTGGCATTGAGCTTTGGCTGGTCAAACAAATATGGCAACCCACAGTGGTCTGTCATAAGTACAAATTTCCTCCCCAGGAGGTAATGTCTCCACATTTTTAAGGTGTGCACTATGGCGACCAGTTCTAGATCATGAGTCACATAGTTGACTTCATGTTCGTTCAATTTTCGAGATTCATAGTAGACCACATTTCCTCCTTGCATAAGGACTCCTCCGAGCCCTTCCTTACAGGCATCTGTGCACACGAGGAAATCAGCTTCGGGATCGACGATCTTCAGCACAGGTGCGTGGGTCAGTAGATGTTTCAGGGTTTGAAATCTCTCTTCACATTTCTGTGTCCACATGAATTTTGTCCCCTTTTTCTGGAGAGCAGTGATTGGACAACAAATCTTGGAGAATCCTTTTATAAATCTCCTGTAGTATCCTACTAATGCCATAAAGGATCTAATATCCGAAACATCCTTTGGGGTAGGCCATTCCATGATAGACCTGATCTTGTCAGGGTCTACTGCTACTCCTTCTTCTGATAAGACATGGCCTAAGTAATGTATTTGCTTATGGAAGAAGTCACACTTGTTGAATTTGGCATAGAGTTGATGCTCTCTTAGCACTTGCAGCACAAGCCTAATATGCTCTTCATGCTCTTCTCTATTCTTGGAATAAATTAATATATCGTCAATAAAAACCAACACAAATTTGTCTAGGAATTTGCTGAGTACATTATTCATCAAGCACATGAAAGTGGCAGGGGCATTGGTTAGCCCAAATGGCACTACCATAAACTCATAATGACCATACCGTGTCCGGAAGGCAGTTTTATGGATGTCTTCACCCTTGATTCAGACTTGATGGTATCCCGACCTCAAGTCAATCTTTGAGAAAATAGACGCACCCCCCAATTGATCGAACAGATCATCGATCCTAGGCAAGGGGCTCCTATTCTTTATGGTTACCTTATTGAGTTGTCTATAATCTATACACAGTCTAAGGGTACCGTCCTTCTTTTTCACAAATAGGACCGGTGCTCCCCATGGAGACACTCTAGGTCGGATATAGCCCTTATCCATCATCTCTCTCAATTGTAATTTGAGTTCAATTAACTCAGGTGTGCTCATCCGGTAGGGTGTCCTAGACACCGGCACTGCTCTCGGTGCAAGTTCTATTGAGAAGTCTATGTCCCTTCTCGAAGGTAGACCCGGTACCTCTTCCGGAAACACATCTATGTATTCTCTCAGGGTAGGGTGATCTTCGAGGCTTGGTTTGTCACCTTCAATTGTTTTCAACACCTGTATTGCATATAGGGGACATCCCTTTCGGCAATACTTTCTCATTTGCAGAGCTGATATTTGTCTCACTGAGACAGGTTTTCGGATCCCTTGAAGGGTTATCTTTTTCCCTTCTTTACTTACACATTCTAAGGTTTTATGGTAACATTCCAATCTAGCTTTATGGGCAGCTAGCCAGTCCATATCAATCAACAGATCATACGATCCCAGGGGTAGTATGTTAAGGGTTGCTTGGGTGGGGAATTCACCCAACATCAATTGGCAAGCTGGTATGACCTCTTCTATCCTTCTTTTGGTGCCAGTGGCTAACTGTACCAACCATGGCTTGGTGTTTTTGTGTCGTTGTAGTTTACACTTATCAACAGCCTTAGGGGATATATAACTCAAATTTGAACCAGGGTCAATCAAAATAGACACTAGATGGTTGGAAATCATACCTTCTATTTCCACCACTGAAGCTTGGTGGTCAACTTTGTTGTTATCCAAGGCTGCATAAATTTGTGGCACACTCCTGGCCACATCATTGATGGTAGTAGCTTCCTGGATGTTATAAATTCTCCGACTATTCTGTTGTCGGTGTGGACAGTCTCTCAAGAGATGGTCTTCTCCGCAACCCCAACATTTCAAAGGTTCTCTCTTTGGGTTATCAGTCTTCACTGGTACAGATCCAGAAGTTTTATTCCCGCCCAAGGATGGTAAAATTTTGTTGGTGTACACTCCGGGCTGGGAAGCTCATTCTTGGGTTCTTCTTATAGTTCTTAAATCCTGGGGATTTAATCCCCTTTTTTCTGAAATCTTGAACTATTCTTTTGTTTCCATCTTTCACAAGGTTCTGCTCGATGTCCAAACTGTTCATGACAATATGTTGCATTTCGGATAGTGCCTTCTAGAGTCTTTGGCTCATCAAATTCAATTCTATTCCGATAGTCCTTAGGTAGTCCACTGATGAAGCGTTGCACCTTTGCCTTTTCTACTTTTATATAGGATACATACCTCAACAAATCGAGGAATTTGTTGACATATTCTTCTATAGTGAGTTTCCCCAGTTTAAGTTCATAAAACTCTTTAGTCTTCTCGTCGAAATATTTTTCTGACAAATACTTCTTTTGGAAGTATTTCTCAAATTGCTCCCAAGACAGGTCCTCTTTGCGAGCCCCTTTTACATTCTTAAGGTCTTCCCACCAAATGGAAGCCTTTCCATTCAAGTTGAAGGTGGCCACTCGAACCTTCAAATTTTCTGAAAAGTCATGGACTCTGAAATACTTTTTTAGTCCAAGCAACCAGGCCTCTGTTTCCTCTCCCTTCTTTATTTCACCATCGAAGGAGGACGGTTTGGCTTTTCTAAATTCTTCGAATTTATGACCCTTGGAAAGCCTTTGCTTCTTTTGTTTTCTTCGGGGATAGGAACTGGTTCTGTTGCTAGAAGAGCCCTCCGAATCGCCATCTTCCTTCTCAGAGGAATCGTCCGGTGTTGGTCCTTTTCCTCTGGCTTGGACCTTTCTCGAGGTGCTCCTCTCAGTGTGGCCACTGATATGGAAATGTTTCTGTATCTCAGGTTCATGCTGCATTTGTTGTTGTAGGTCGGATAAGCTCTGCGGTAAAACTGCGTTAATTTTTGTTTGTTTCTCTTGTTCTTTCATCATCCTTTCATTGTCATCCTTACAGCTTTGTAATTCGACCATGAGACTCCTCACAGTCTCAGCTAGATCTGGAGGGGTCCCTACTGCCCTTCTTTCGTCAGACTCTTCGTCTCTATTGTGGGAGCCTTCTCCCACCTCTTGGTGAGTTACCATTCTATGCACCTGTAATTTCCCGCGGTTGATCGTCCGCTTGGGTGCAAAAGACAAACGTTGTTTGTTAGTCAAAAATCTATATACATTCATAACCCGCGCATAATTCATATTTCTTTCACATGCATACACACAATCGGGGTTATCATTTTCGACTTTAACCTTGGATAAGAGGGTTAAGATAGAAGGTTACTCCTTTTAGGAGTGCTTCGAACGGAGTCTCTGCGCAACTCGTTCATGAGCCCAAACAGGCCAAGTGTTGTAACCATGCTCTGATACCAATTTGTAACATACCCACTACGGAATTCGAATTTTTTTGGCCTTTTTCTTCTTTTCTCCAAGGAACATAATTCCTTGAATCCCTACGGGGCCTGATGCAGACCCTGCCATCTCTTATCCGTACTCATATGATTGGCAATTATGACCACGGGCCTTATCGGAGAAGTGTTCGTCGGCTTTCGCGGTTCAGGAAATCGCGATACATGTATTTCTTCTTGTCTTGCAAAGGGCCGAAACCCAAAAACGGATCTGACCGCTTAATGAAATTAACAACAACCCAGGTTAAGTCTGGGTACTCTACCCTTCGAGATTTCGCATACTGGAATTTCGGGATATGCAATGACAGGAGGTCTCGCACCTGGGTTTCTCGGGAGCCGAAACTCCGAAAACACCAACTCTAAACATGCTTCGTTGTTTCGGGGTTTCCTCCATCGGGATTTTAGGACATGCGACGAAAGGAGGTCTCGCACTTGGGTTTCTCGGGAGCCGAAACTCCGAAAACACCAACTCTAAACATGCTTCGTTGTTTCGGGGTTTCCTCCATCGGGATTTTGGGACATGCGATGACCAAAGGTCTCGCACCTGGGTTTCTCGGAAGCCGAAACTCCGAAAACACCAACTCTAAACATGCTTCGTTGTTTCGGGGTTTCCTCCATCGGGATTTCGGGACATGCGACGACCGAAGGTCTCGCATCTGGGTTTCCTGGGAGCCGAAACTCCTAATCCTATATATATATATATATATATATATATGATGCTCAGTCCATTTCAGGAATTCGCAAACCAGGTTTTCGGGATTGGCGAGCACAAGGAAACTTACCGTTAGGTATCTCAAGTGTCGAAATACTGACACACCAAATACTATCCGTGCTAAGCCATTTCAGGGTTTCGCATATCGGGATTTCAGAATATGCGACGACAGGGAATCTCGTACTGAGATCCTCCAGGAGCCGAAACTCCGAAGCATCAAGATTTCGCATGCTACGCCACATCGGAGCTTTTCCCCGTCGAGGTTTTGCATCTAGCAGATACACGGAAATAAAACTATCCTTTGGGGGTCTCGGGTACCGAAATGCCAAAACGCCCAAGGTTGTACGTACTTAGCCATTTCGGGACTTCGCAAGTCAGGATTTCGAGACTTGCGAGTACAAGGGAACTCGCCCTTGAACATACCGGGTGCCGAAATACCCAAACATCCTAACTCATCCACACGCTGTCACTTCGGGTTTTCGTGAATCGGGTTGCCGGTCTTGCGCGTACAAGGGAATACGCCCTTGAGTATTCTAATCATTGAAATGCCGAAATATCGTAACATATACACGTATTTTCCTTCCGGGATTTCACCCATTGGGATTTCGGGACTGGCGTGTACAAGGGACTTGCCTCTAGGTATCCTGGGTGCCGAAATACTGGATCACCGTAACATGTCCATGCCCCCGTCATTTCAGGGTTTCGTATGTCGAGATTTCGCGAGTCGTGAGGACAAGGGTTCTTACCCTTTGGTCTCCCGGGTGCCGAAACGTTGAAACGCTTACCGACCGCCACGTGTACTCTACAACTGAACGGTCCATACACTCCTATGGGCCTTGAGATTGATGGTCCCGATTTCTTCGTTACTTGCGAAGGTTATAAAGGGGTCGAGGCATTAACGTTTGCGTTCCTTCATCAAATGTAATGGTCGTAACAGACCTTAGATCTTCCGAAAGGATCTCATTCGTACATTTAGCAAGAGGAAGAGTATCCTGGGTACCAAACCACCTAAAGGTCCTAATTCACCACATGTTGTCATTTCGGGATTTCGCGAGTACAAGAGGATTCGCACCTGGATATCCCGGGTGCCGAAACTCCGAAGACTCTTAACTTACCCCCATGCTATCATTTTGGGATTTCGCAAGGCGGGATTTCGGGACTTGCGAGTACAAGGGAATACGCCCTTGGGTATTCCGGGTAGCGAAACATCGAAACACCATTATCTAAGAGAATCACTCCCCCTCGTGTGGGGTTTTTAAGACTTAGCCATAAAATCCTCCTTCGGGTCCTCAGGTAGATTTCATCGGGTTGAAGACCATACTGAAAGGTCTTCTGGAAGGTAAGGTAACGTTCTCGAAAGGGTGCCCCTGTGGAGAAAACTATGTAGGGCATCATTTAAGACAAATAAGGAGACAAATCTCCCAAGAACAGACTTGCAATCTAAATTAGTCATTATATATGTATATACATAAGCCATACGTGGTCCTTCCAATAAAAGCATGCAGTCACCATCTCTGATCAAAACACCATGCAGAAAATCTTATACTGAAACCATTTATATTTGCACAAACTATGAGCATACATGTCAAAATATAAATTTCAAGATACAAGACATAAAACACTTATCAGAAAAACATCAGGTATGATACAACCGCTGAGAGGGGTGCTCGTTTCCACCCAACCGTAGGCTCAGCGATTCCGAATGGATTTACCACTAGCCACCCCTGAGCTGAGACCACGATGTTGTGAGACTCTTTGTCTCTGTTCTTTAGCGATCGAGAATGAAGGTTACTCTCCTTCTTCTCTACTCTCACTCACTCTGTATATTTTTCAGAGTTCTTCCCAATTTTCTCTTCTGATTTCCCTCGCGTCTGTCCCTCCACAGCTCTTTCCTTGCCTTTCTCTCTGGCGAGGTTGTGTGTGGCACGATCTTTCTCGTGGTGGTCAGGCCCGAGGCTTCTACGGATGGGCAGTTCACCCCCCATCCCTCATTAATTCATGAGGAGCTCCCTTCACCTACCAACCTGGCGAGTCATTCAATTCGGGACTAGCGAGCCGCTCTTGGTTTTCCGGGCCAGTGAAGAGCAAATACAGTATTGGTTTCGGTGGAAGTTAGTGCCACCATTCTAGGTGCCTTCCACCACCTTTCTTCAGCCATCGTGGTCTCTTTTTCAGCACATCCCCCTCTCAGCAGTCCTGCAATATATATTTATAATATTATTTACATTCATCGAACTTTTTCACAAGGTCCATTCACATCACATTCACATTTTTGAGTTTGCCACAGTTCTTGGCCAGTATAATTATTTTTACAGACTGGGGGAAACAGGGTGTTACATGTATAAATTGTATAATATTCATATGTTTAATTCTGCAATGATGCGTTCTCTAAGAAATGTGTTTTCCGTTTGGTTTCAAATACTTTGTGTATCTCAGTCTCATTTCATTCTTAAGCACATAGAGTGTTTGTCGCAGGTCTTTCTTGCTCTCACGATGGCTGCCATGGGCGTTTCTAACTCAACAGGCATGGCCCCTGATATTGCAAAAGTCAAATCGTCTGTCAATTCAGTTTTCGAAATTCTTGATCGGAAATCCAAAATTGATGCAAGTGATGTTTCCGGAACTATCTTAGAAAATGTAAAAGGTGACATTGAGTTTCGGCATGTTAGTTTTAAATATCCTACTCGCCCAGACATACAAATTTTCCGGGATTTGAGCATTTCTGTCCATTCTGGAAAGGTGATGTGTTTTTAACTTTTTACTATAGAGTTTATTTGATAATCAAATATTTCATTGCAAATGTATTTCTGGCAGAGGAATTAGGCTAGCTGAAAAATACTTAATTTGCAAGTCTCACTGATGGCTTTGTTCTTTGGGTATTGATCATGATAGACTGTTGCTCTTATAGGAGAAAGTGGAAGTGGTAAATCAATGTCATTTCACTTTTGGAGCGATTCTATGATCCTGACTCAGGCTGCATATTACTTGATGGAATTGAAATCCGAACACTGCAAATTAAATGGTTGAGGCAACAAATGGGCTTGGTTAGCCAAGAGCCTATTTTGTTTAATGATTCAATTCGCGCAAATATTGCTTACGGAAAGGAGGGAGTTGTTTCTGATGAGCAGATTGTAACAGCCGCGGAGGCTTCCAATGCTCATAAGTTCATCTCTGGTCTTCCCCAAGGATACGGCACACGTGTGGGGGAGCGCGGGGTGCAGTTATCTGGAGGTCAGAAGCAGCGCATAGCAATTGCAAGAGCAATAATTAAAGACCCTAGGATACTGCTGTTAGATGAAGCTACAAGTGCATTGGATGCTGAATCTGAGCGCATAGTTCAAGATGCATTGGATCGTGTAATGGTAAACAGGACCACTATTGTTGTTGCTCACCGTCTTTCAACAATTCAAAATGCAGATCTCATAGCAGTGGTGAAGGATGGAGTTATTGCAGAAAAGGGAAAACATGATGAATTGCTTGGCATTAGAGATGGAGCCTATGCATCCTTGGTGAAACTGCATATGGCTTCCTCGTAGCTGATATAACTTTGAAAAAAAAATACAGAAAAGGTCTCTTGGGTGCAAACCTAGAGTGCAAAAGTGTAATTTTAATTTAATTTATTGAGTAGTCACTAAATAAATTTTAACTTGATATTAAAGCATAAGCATACTGTAAGTGGAATGTTATTTTCAAAAGAATTAAAGCAGCATCAAAGGAACTAGATGATCCCCATAACAGAACTAGATGATTTCATCTTTTAAACAAAAAGGAGAAAATACCCATTACACTCCAGTTCTATGTAGGAGTAAACCCAAACCAAATGGCAACGGTCTTGGAATTTTGTAATTGTCACAAATTAGTAGTTACTGTGATGAAGGCTGTCCCCAATAAAAGGGAGCAGAAAAAACGTGTACCTGCCAAAGTTGAAGAAGAAAAAGACCAGTCAACGGTAGTTAGCAACCCCAACACTCGAAATCTGCAACCAGTTCTCAACAGTCCATTAATAAGGACGTCGTAACTGCCAAAGTTGAAAAAGAAAAAGACCAGTCAACTGTAATTAGCAACCCCAACACTCGAAGTCTGCAACCAGTTCTTGACAGTCCATTAATAAGGACGTCCTAATTACAGAAAAATGTTGAATTAAGAACTACTCATATGCATTTTCTATTATGGTAATATGGGAAACTTGGTTAGAGCTGTCAAATGTAGCAAACTTCTCTCCCTTGGCTGGAATCCAACTATACAAAAAATTAGTTTCTATTTATCTTCAACTTTGATCAAAGTTTTGATGATCTTTGTCAATTTTGAATTGGGAAAAAACCTCAAGGACATTGTTCCACCATGCATGGACCTTGGATCATGGTAGAACTCTGTTCATGCTTGAAATTTCTGCTGGATTTTTATTAGATTTGTGGTCGGAAAGACAATCTCCTTGCTACAAGATTATCCTACTCCAACTTGGTCTTCCAGGTTATAGTCCACACTACCTTACCCATATCCTTCCAACCTAAGAAGGGTCATTAGACATCCAATGCTAGTGATCAAGTCTACAACTTTAGTTTTTCCAACAAGTGATTCACTTCCATGGATTAAAAGTGGAGTGTAATTGATAAGTGTACACACATGGAAAATCTAGAGGGGAAGATCATATGAGCATAGCCACAAGTTCTTGGCCCAAAGTTTCATGTGTACCAAGAAGTTCCCATCCTTTGCACCAGCCTCCTCCATCCAATCCACTTTAGCACCGTGTAGAGGTGTTCACTAGCCCAAGACTAGGGTACATAGTGACCCCCACATGCTCTAAGGGGAGTTGCCATTAGCGAGAGTAAGCTAATATTGTAGCAAAACGATCCTCTTGTTGGTCACAAATTTCATAAGAATCTCAAATAAATGTAAGGAATGATCAAAATTTCACCATGATCCAAGTTCCTTGCATGGTGGAAAGGTGCCCTTGAGAATTTTTTGTCAATTTTGAATTGAACCAGATCACTGGAAATTTGATCATAGTTCAGGATTGATGGGAATATTGACTTATTGTATTTCCATATTTCAATGACTAGAGGTATGCCTCTACAATATTAGATGACTCTTCCTAGCGGCCTCTCACCATTGCTCATGAATTGGGTCATGAGGGTAGAGGGGCTAGTGTCGTTGTGCTTGTAAGACTTCTACAACATTTGGTGCACTAAATTTTTGTTGCATCTATGAAGTTTCAGTTTGCACACTTCCACAATGTATGTGCAACCTATACACACATTCTTGAACATGTTGTGCACGCATTTTCACAACCTGGGATGCAAACTATTGCTAGGATTAGTAAGGAATCACAACCAATTCACCTACAACACATGCAAACTACACGAAAATTGTTGTGCCAATAGTAACACGTGGCATGTCACGAAGGTGGATAATAACTCTATCTTCAATGACAATACTGAAGAACCTTCAACAATTAAACATAGAATTTTATAAATAAAATGTATAAATACAATTCAATTTTATATATACAATGTACTATATGAAGGATAAGATAGTAGCACGACATATCTATTTTTTGCACATTCTCATTTACACTCACACTCACAAAACAATGCACAAATCATTTCATAGTAATACAAACATTGTTTCAGTGTAATTTGCTTTCGCTATATTTCATTTGTTATTTTGCTTCATTTTTGTTCGTTGCTCCACACCTACAACTTATCCAATGCCATATTGTTTAATTTGTCCTTTGATTTGCATCATGGAATTAATTCATCAAAATCTAGACACAAGAAGTCGATGCAATTGTACATATGTTATATAAGTTTCATCAAATGTCAATCAAAATAAAGTAGAAAAGTACAAAACAATGAGAAAAAATGTTAAAGAAGAGAGC
>ML780301.1:1246026-1265899 GCA_009831015.1 Picea engelmannii
TGAAGCATTTGTTGAAATTGAATAAATAATTGTTATAATAGTGTTCATTTGCTACATGATAATTTGTTAATATAACGTTGATGCCATACTTCTTCAATAAATTTCATAATGTCATGATTGTGTTGAATGCTAGATAATATTCCCTTACATGAAAAACTATAATGGTTTGTAAAATACATGGAAAAAACAATTATGGTTTGTAAAATACATGGAAAAAACAATTATTGTTGGTAAAATGAGACTGCAACAATTAAAAAAAAAAAGTCCCTTTTTAATATAAAAGCATGAAAAAAAAAATAATAATGAAAAGAGCTATTGGTTGCACGGATGTCATGTCATGGGCTATTCTTTTTTGAAAAATATGCATATTATTTTATACAAAATAAATCATAAAATCATAGTAAAAAGACAATAAATTTAACTAATCTCAATGGATCCATAAGAATTGAAATGGATATGTGGTTACAATATGGTTTATAAGTGCTCAAGAACCCTTGGTAATTTCTATGCGTGAAACCTATGTTAAAAAAATCATGGAAAGATGTATTGTTTTAATGGTTTGGTGGTGTTGTAGGTTATTGGTCTTAGAGCCTTCATCGAACCTTAACATTATCATGTGAAGGAAAAAGGGGTGTGCAAAGGCTATGTAGATCTCTTGGATGCATGTGAAGCTAGAGGCACAATGAGAAGTACATGATGCTCCAACGAGGCAAGAATACAACTACAATCCTTGTTATGTACCTAAGAGAAAAAATAATAAAAATGGTGGTGGAGACGGAAAGGGGATCAACTAGACTTGGTTTGATTATGGGCAAGTAGTTTAGACTGAAGGAGGAGTGAAAAAACTAGATTTTTTCCCACTGGGCAGGGTGACATTGATTTGCACATTTTATAGAGATGGAAAGGACAAATTTAACAGAGATTGATTGATTGGTTTGTGAGAGAATTCTATGTTCAACAAGTTTTCTATTCTCACTATAAATTTCATTTCCTAAGTTCTTTGTAATCCAGTGGACATTATAATTGTAAAAGCACCATCAATAATAACCAAACCAAGATATATATTTTGAAGATGTTGTTTTTCCAAATTGGGTTTCTGAAGGGTATCTCTTGTGTTATCAATGTATATGTGATTACATTGATAATTCTATTCATAGAATTCTAAAGAAACAATTGTCACTCTATATCTACTATAGGTTATTTCAACATTTTGTTTACAGTTCATAAGATTCTACATTAAGACCCGTGTTGGTGAATTGTTTGGCCATAGGCCTTCGATTACAGATCATTAACATAGTAAGTGTTACAATAAGATTTGAATATATAGTAGATGACTCATTATTAGAATCATGATTAAGAAAATGACCTTTAGCCTTGCCTTGGGTACTTACCTCATTGAAAACCAATTTTTGAAAAGCATGGACAAAACTTACAACTCCTTCAAAGACATACACCATGATTTCTAGAGAGAGAAGAGGACATAGTCTCATATGCAATGCTAGTGGCCAATCTAGTGATTTGGAAGGAAATATTTGCAATCACCAAGTAATGTTTTCCCATGGTGAATATTTCCTTGAAGCAAGGAAGAAAATTGCTACCACACAATTCACCAACTTTCTCTAGAGAAAGAGAATTCCCAAAGTAGGGGTTTCATGGTCTCTACTTTTTTGTAATGAAGACACTTATCATTTGAAAACCCACTTTTAGCAAGTCTCTATTTTGTGGGAAACCCTTGTGGAACAACCCCATAAATACTAATACGTATTAATCAATGTAAAGACACAAAATATATTTTTCTCCAACTTCCTGCATGATAGGGTAATAAATTCATCATGGTGAATTGTAAAATAGTTTATATATGGAAAAAGAGAATTTCTACAAGGATACAATGACCATAAACATAGATGGACACATCATACGACATCACTACAATTGTTTTTCTTTACAAATTCAAAAATAGTGAAGTCTCAAATGATTTGTCATAGAATCTACTTTCTTTTTCAAAATAACAATTGCACAATTCCACCTTTAAGTCTAAATCCCGTAGTAGGTGAAATTCAATAACTTCTCCTTCATTTAAGAAATATGAAGGTGGACATGCATTCATATTTTTCAAGTGTGTAACTTTGGAGTTTCATTTTGCATAAGATTAAATGATATAACATTCACAAGATGAGGGCATTATTTCTAATCTTCTATCCTATTTCCAACAACAAGTGTGCCTTGATTGGAGATTGTCTCTGGTCGCTATAAAGCCTCAATACATCTCTCACACTGTCAGATAAGCATGTTGATCTCAAGTCATTATTTGAACCCATTTTCATATATAAGAGAGCAGTTTTATTGAAGATACATATAGTATTTTCATGTTGATATTTGACCTAGCATACAAACATAAGAAAAGACTTGGTTTCACAGAAAAACATTTGAAGATGAACATCAACTCTAGATCATTTTTATAGGCCCGTTTTAGGCAATTTAACAATGGAAAAAAGTCCAACAAGGGTACTATGTTGTAAATTCATCTTTTAGACCTATTGTAAGCACCTTAAACATTATAACTCCCATTGTTCTTGACATTTTATAGTAAATTGTGGAGTTTCACCAATTAAACTACTTCGTAATGAATCTCCTTGCCCTCTTCCCGAGTAAAGAGCTTAGTAAATGTCGTGAGTACAAATGGAAAAGTGTGATTGTATAGTTCTATGCCTTCCTCATGCATTTGATAGTATAGCTCAAGGATTCCCTTACATAAACCATTTTTCACATATCCTTTGAAATGACATTTCAGAATAAAACATTTCTATTTTGAGTTTCATCAAAAACCAAAATAATTCTTCCACTCCTCTATATTGTGCATTCATATTGACAAGTATTGTAGCCAAAACTGTATTTTGATTTTCTCTGGTTACCCGTAATTGGGCATGATATTTTCTGAACTTTCTGATGTGGGTACATGAATTCAAGACAGATAGATATGTATTTTCTTTTATCTTGATTGATATAAACAACTTAAAATTGTTTAATAGAATACCATTACTGTCTCGATTTTTATCAACAATGCTTTGATAATATTGACTACATCTCAAGCAAATGTGGGAGGAATTCTTACTACAAGATTACATTCTTTGAATAAATTTGTCTTTTCCCAACTATTGAGTGGACTCAACATTCCAATTCCTTCATAATTGTTATAGCAATATTTGCCTCACCCCATGCAACTTGCTCAAAAGGCCTTTTCCATTTCCCTATGCATGTCCCTTTTTGCAATTCCCAGAGCTAAAAATTATATTTTTCCACATATATGCGTCCTAACAGCTATACAACATGCGTATATGCAGGTTGCACCATTAAAGCCTACGTACATCAGGTTTTGTGACCAAAATTAAAAATGTGTTGGGTTTCCATGTCACGTCATGAGATCCATGATCCTTGACCTTCCATATACTTGAAATGTTATGACCCGACCCTTCAGTTCCATTTGAAGGCTATAAATGGGCCATATCCAAGCTGTGGAGAAAGGAGAAAGAATTCAAATTTGAGAGAAAAGTTACTCTGGAGAAATTATTCACTTCATATTGAGTTTGCATCCCTTTGTCCTTTTAATTATGAACACATTGTTCAGCCCCCAATCTCTTCCCTCTTTGATGGAAACCCTCATTGTCTCTCTTATATGAGCTTTCCTTTGGTGGAGGATTGAAGTGGTGGATGCAACTATGAGATTTCCTTTGGTGGAGGATTGAAGTGGTGGAGGCCCAGCTGGAAGGGACTTAGTTTCTTGGTTCCAAGACGTGCCGACACAAAATTTTGTCATTCATACACTTCTGTTGTTTATATTTTAATAGAAATACTATTTTCTCGTCCAATTAATGTCTTGCAAATTTTAAATTGTTATTCCATGGGAATATTTGTTATGAATATTGATGGGTTATGCTATTATATGTGCGAACTATATATATTATCACCATATGCTTGTGTATCTTGGTTGTTGAGGACAAGTTGCAGGTGTATAGCTTTGAGTCAAGTGCTCAACAGTGATCTTCTTCGAACATCTGAACGAGGTAGGCTCTTTATCTTGTTTCGTTAGCATCTTTGTTTATATAGCATACTTGAGATTAGAGTTGATTTATGTAGTCATTCCATCTGTTGTGGTTTACCCCATGCCATAGAGTGATTTTCCTCGTAACAGAATTGGCGACCATACTGGGGAATGAATCTTCTTTTCGAGGTTTGGAGTGTTTTTCTCCTTTGATTGTTCTGGGTTAGCTTGAGTTTTCTTGTCGTCTAATTGCTTGAAAAGCTATTTTCATTTTGAATATGAGTTTCTTGGCCTTATCCTTAACTTGGCAGTGTTTTAACACATATACGTGGTTTTCCCCTTGACAGACGCGTACATACGCGAGTTGTCATTCTATGGGGCGCATATATACGCGGATTTTACTTGACCAGTCATGTACATCATCCTTATTTGCTTGATTGTTGAGTTTGGTGTTTTTTGGGTAAGTTTTGATGGTTGATGAGTCTTCTTGGGTCTTTGTCATGACTTTTAAGTGCCCGCAGAGCAATAGGAAACCTTTCTTTGGTTGAATTTTTGGGTGTTTTTTTCTTTCTCATCATATTTTTCATTGGTTGTCCCTGCATCTTGGGTTGAGTGTTTTCTTCTTGATATCCTGCTTGGTTTGTCTCTGTTTGCTTACAGTAGGGTCTATATATCAAGTTGTTGTTCATTCCTTACATTTTTCGTTTCTTTATATTGAAAATACAAAAATATACATTTTGAATTATGGCATTTGATCTTTTGGGTTCTTATTATTGATCTTGATACATGTATGGAAATATTGCATCTTATTTGAAATTACAGAGTTGAATTGAAAGTTGCATTTTGAAAAGCTTATCTTTATTGAGAATTAAAGTTAGGACTTTGTATTACATTCATATTCATTTTTTATACTTGCTAATCTCATAACATCATCATTTTTACGACCACATATTTTGAGTAAACAAAGCCACTAAAAGTAACACTGATAAATTTAAAATTGATTAGAAACAAATTTATTTTTCAGGGTGCACAAACTAGCTTAAGATTTAGAGCCTTGGAATAAGATTTTGTGAGTAAACTTCTCCATGGCTATTAAACTCAACATATGTGTCTGATTAAGTGAGTGGTGAAATTCATTGTGTAATTGGTGACGTCAGGAGGCTCTGCTCACACCAGAGTTAAGCATGAGGTCGCACAAAGTTGGTTGTGTGGATATCCCTCCAATACCTTCTTAGCATCATAAATATTTCTGGGGATCTATTCGTATATCCATCCAATACCTTCAACAACAATAGAGTGCAAGATTCCTCAAGAGGTATGGATAGGCCACCCTTGTAATTTTTATAATCTTAAATTTTTTGGTTGTGAAGCCTATGCTCTAATTCCAAAACATCAACGTTCTAAATTAGATCCAAAATAAAAAAAAGGCTAATCTTTGTTGGATATGGTGATGGTATTAAGGGGTACAGGTTGTGGGATCCTATTGCCCACAAGATCATCATTAACAGAGATGTAATATTTGATGAATCATCTCTCATCAAATCAGATGTAGATGTTCAAATGAAACAAGTAGAAGTACCCAGGTATCAACAGATTTAGTTTGAAACTCGTTCAACTACAGATGAGAGTGAACTTGAACAAGTTTCTGAAGATTTTCATGAAGAGGTTGTTGCAGAGGAAAACATGGATGATGATGAAAATCAACATATTGTGGATGATCCACAAACTTCCCTAAGGAGGTCTAAATGGGTCAGAGTTCCTCCAAGAAGGTATGATGATTTTGTTTCATCAGTTTATTTAAGTACTAATGATGATGAACCTTCATGCTATCAGGAAGTTGTGGAGGGTTCTAACAATGAAAAATGGAAAGAAGCAATGAATGATGAAATGAATGCTTTAGAAAGGAATGCAACAGGGGACCTGGTATAACTTTCAATATACAAGAAAATTGTAGGTTGCAAGTGGGTCTACAAGCTAAAGAAGGGTGTTGATGATAAGGTAGAGATGTACAAAGCAAGGTTGGTTGCAAAAGGATACTCTCAGAAAGAAGGTATTGAATTTCATGAGATTTTTTCACCAGTTGTTAAGATCGTATCAATTCGAAGTGTGTTAGCATTGGTTGCATTACTTGATTTGGAGTTGGAGCAACTAGATGTTAAGATTGTTTTCTTACATGAAGATTTGGATGAGGAGATTTACATGGAACAACCTGAAGGGTTTGTTCAGAATCACAACAAGAAATTTGTTTGCAGGCTCAAGAGATCATTGTATGGTCTGAGGCAGTCGCCCAGAAAATGGTACAAGAAATTTGACTCTTTCATGATGAGCCAAAATTATACAAGGAGTGAGTATGATCATTGTGTTTACTTTAAGAAATTGAATAATGACATATTCATTATCTTAGTATTGTATGTTGACGATATTCTTTTAGCAAGAAAAATCATAACTGAGATCAATAGGTTAAAGGCTCAAATGGCTAGGACGTTTGATATGAAAGACCTAGGAGTAGCAAAGAAGATTTTGGGCATGGAGATATTCAGAGACGGGAGGAATGGTAAGATTTGGTTGTCACAATATAAGTATGTCGAGAAAATACTTTTGAGGTTTGGTATTGTTAGCGATAATTCTTGTCTTGGGCTCGAGAGCACCCAGGTCTGTTGGTTGCACGAGAAGCACCCAAGCGCAGCAGCGAAAGGACCTCTTTTCTGGTTATGAGTCAAGTGAGCGGGTGAAGTTTTGTTGTCGGCAGCCGAGATCCACCTACAGATTTAATCGACGGTCATCAGGTTTTTAGGGTTGTTGGGTTGCCCGAAACTTAGCACAAGGGACAACTCCCATATTTCAGGACAAATCTGGGTCGTTCGATCCAATCGGGACAGTTGGCTGCCAGTCGGCGTATCAGGGATCGGGGTTTCGGAAGTCAAGGAGATGTTCATTCATTGCAGTTAAAACCCCGAACCCCGAAACGCCGAAAGTGCCCAAAGGCAGGCCCACAATATCGAAGAGCAATCTCAGTCGTCGACCCAAAGGGGACACCTGGCGGCCAATTGAGTCACCTCGGCGTTTCGTCCATCTCAACCCTAAGCACAAGTAGCAGCTCCGTCATAGCCCCAATGCGTGAAATAGCAAGAGTGCCTAGGGCCTAGGGTCCACAGCAGCGTCGGGTGAGTTTAGGACCATCAGATTTGAAAGACGCGTGGCGACCATCCGTGTCACGTCGACATTCGGGAGTTCGAGGGGTAAGCGCTCCTCATCATTTCACCTCTCGAAACCTCGAATCCCGAAACGTCGAAGGCGCCCAGACTTAGGCCCATGGTTCTGGCGCCTGGTCACATAGGAGCAGGACTAAAGGAGGGGCGCTAATGTCTCGGACCCAGGCCTGCAATATTGCCGAATTAGTTCAGAACCGTCAGATCAGTGGGAGGACGCGTGGCGACCATTAGGCCTTCCTGGCATTTCGCCCATCGCGATTTTGAAGGGGGAAAGACCTGCTCTTTCTCATCTGCGATCCCCGAAACGCCAAAAGGAAATCACTCTGGGAGATAGGTGAAGGGTCATGGCCCGTTGTCACTTGGGAAAGAAAAGAACTGTGCAGGAGAGGCCAAAGGGCGTTGGGTTTCAGTCACAGGGAGGCTCGTCGTGACTTCCAGTTGCCATCATGCCCGACCTCGAGCCTGGTTTTCGCTCGAAGTAAATGAAGGCAAAGCGGGTGGTTGAGACCTCCTTTCATTCATTCAGTGTGAAGTATGGAGGGTCTGGCAAGCGGTCTGCTCGAGGGGGTCCTATGTACCCTTTTTTTTCCAAAGAGGCCATGCCGAGTTCTCGACTAGCTTGAGGCGGTCCGCACACGCTAGCTCGGCACCTAATGGCTCAGCTACTCCCCTTGCTAGAGCCATGCGCAGTTAAGATGGTGTATGTCATAGGTGCACGATCGTCCAGTCTGCATGCGCAGACTGTCAGAAGACATGCTAACGCAATGTTTTTAATGCAGTGTCTTGTTTTTGCCGCTGTTGTTGTTTTGAGTATATGTAGGCGTTTTCGCCATTTTTGTAATCATCGATGGTAGAGAAAAGCTCCCGATTGTAAAGTTTTAATACAGACTCTAGTTCTCTGGTTATGTATTAGTATGTAAGATTTCTTGTTTAATGACAGACAGTCTTCTCACTCCATCTAGTTTTCATCTTATACTAAGAGAGTTCGTGATCGACTGATTCGCGCGAATTATGGAAACTATGTTATGATAAAGTGTTTATTGTGGCATTATTGTATTCTCTGGTTTTTTGCATTTGAATGTAAGAAGATCTTGCATTTAGATGTCTTCTTCTACAGTCTGTTAGGAACCTGATGTTAACAACAGACCTCTGCTTTTCTCTTATACAAGTCTTCCTCCTTCTCACCCTTACTACAACTTACTTTCTGAAGTTTATCTAAGACCTTGTTTGTCCATGCATGCCTGGCCTAGTTTCTGAGTTAGAACCACATCGTCTTAAGTTAACTTCCATTTGATCACCCCATTAAACAAATCGTGACATAAACTGATGGGCGTCGGGCTTTTCTCCTGCTGCAATCCAGGGGTGACTTCTGATGCTAACATTTCTGGCACTGTTGCCGGGGACAAAGTTGAAGATTTTCCCTGGGCAAAACGACATTGAGCCTCTGATTCTGAAGGTGCATCAGACATCAGAGCCCTTCAATATTGCTACTGTGCACCTGGCGAATCTGTTGTGGCGACTCCATTGTTTCCACATCACTGTTTCAGCTGTGGCTACTGTCAGCACACCTGAAAGCTGACCCAGAGGAGCTTTCTCAAGAAGGTTTCAGCAGCTGCTTTCTCTGCCTGAGAAGTTTCCTGGGGTAACGACATGTTGAGATCTGGCCTTTGATGGTGAACAAGGACCAGACACACTTGAAGTTGTGCATCTTTCACCTGGCGACTCCATGATTCGAGGATCGATTGGTGACTCCACTGTTTCGATATGGAGAAAATTTTGGCTCAAAGGTTTGCTTTCTGTGACTTTTCCCAGATAATTGGTTTTCCCAATGCACTTCCTGATAGAGACCAATGGGAAGATTTCCTCCCTGAGTTTCATGCAAAAGATTGGGAAGTACCAGCTGAGCATTTACTGGACTTTCATGAGGTTATTCATCGACTTAATATCACGCATGAGGATGTCCGGATTAAGCTCTTCAGGTATTCATTGAAGGGAGCTGCTCTTGAATGGTGTCGGTCTCTTCCGACTGCAAGCATATGTTCTTTAGCAGGTTTTCATACAGCTTTCAATTCATTTTGTAAAGAGTATTTTCCAACTGATTGTTTGTATGAAAACTGTTGTGAGGAGTTTTCTTCGCTTCATGAAGCCTCTGCTGGCCCGGAAGACCATGTCCATGATGAATCTTTTACTATGGAAGAAAGCATTTGCTAGGAAAATATAGAGGTGTTGAATGATATTAATTGTGTTAGCCCTAGAACGGAAGCATCTGACATCATATCAGATGCCTCTGTTCTTTTAGATGTTTATAACGATCAACACGCCTCTTGTGGAAATTGTGAGTTTTTAGAGCAAATGTGGTCCATGGTAGATGACTCACCTGGATATCGGGTTGAAGAAAATGTTCCTAGCAACTCTACTCATGATAATGAAGATCCTCTCTTTTTAAAAGAGGGGTTAGTTGCGGAAGAGGACTCTCCTCTTTTCCTCCAGGGGATTTCTCACGATATATTTTTACCTGGGATTAAAGAGAAGAAGATTATGTGTGAGCAGCTAGAACCAGCAGGTCCCACTATCCCTAAAATGGAAATTTTTGACGGGATCATTGTTCTAGAGGAGGATCATATCAATGAAGGCCAGCCCCTTTTTGATGAATACTATAGTGATGATGAGTTACAAGCTTATCCTGCAGATGATCACTATGAAGACACTGAAGAGCCAGTCAACAAGCAAAACCACCCCATGGTCCCTATTTATGATGAATACGAATCGGACCTGGAGGAGAGCCAAGAAGAAGAGCAGAAAGAACCAGTGGGACAGGTGACTTCCTGCCTGGAGCCCACTCGTTCACTTATGCAGACTCATGAAGTTCAGCCCTATAGGAGTAGTTGTAGAGCAGAGCAGGCCTGTTGCTACCCTTTTCGCGAGGTTTGCCACTCATTCTATGACCCTGTCAGTGAGTACATGGAGTGGCATATCCTTTATGCCTTGGAGCCGCCCTATTTCATATCAACTTCAGCCTGTGAGGAGAAGTTGAAGAGTGTAGCCATTCTGCTATCAAGGTTACACCATCTGCTGATGATCATTGACAGAAGGAAGGAGCTTCTATCCAGGAAGTTGCTTGAATGGCTATGGTGGAAGTCTGCTTTCACTTAGCCCCATGTAAAGTGTTTTATTAGTTTAGGATTGTATATAAATAAGCTCCTTTGAGCATGTATCCTTATTTTGTTGCTTTTATTTTTCATCCTGTATTTTCAGCAGCGGGATGTTTTGAGCCTAACTCCATAGCCCAACAACAAGGCACTGAAGCTGTGGAATGAGTTATTAGAGCATCGCAGGGACGACTCTATCCCCCATGGAGCCTAATGTTAGCGATAATTCTTTTCTTGGGCTCAAGAGCACCCAGGTCTGCTGGTTGCACGAGAAGCGCCCAAGCGCAGTAGCGGAAGGACCTCTTTTCTGGTTACGAGTCAAGCGAGCGAGCGAAGTTTTGTTGTCGGCAGTGAAGATCCACCTACAGATTTAATCGACGGTCATCAGGTTTTCAAGGTTGTTGGGTTGCCCGAAACTTAGCACAAGGGACAGCTCCCATATTTCAGGACAAATCTGGGTCGTCCAATCCAATCGGGACAATTGGATGCCAGTCGGCATATCGGGGATCGGGGTTTCGAAAGTCAAGGAGATGTCCATTCATTGCAGTTAAAACCCCGAACCCCGAAATGCCGAAAGAGCCCAAAGGCGGGCCCACAATATCGAGGAGCAATCTCAGCCGTCCACCCAAAGGGGACACCTGGTGGCCAATTGAGTCACCTCGACGTTTCGTCCATCGCGACCCTAAGCGCAAGTAGCAGCTCCCTCATATCCCCGATGCGCGAAATAGTGAGAGCGCCCAGGGCCTAGGGTCCACAGCAGCGTCGGGTGAGTTTAGGACTGTCAGATTTGAAGGACGCGTGGCGACCATCCGTGTCACGTCGGCATTCGGGAGTTCGAGGGGTAAGAGCTCCTCGTCATTTCACCTCTCAAAACCTTGAATCCCAAAATGTCGAAGGCGCCCAGACTTAGGCCCACGGTTCTGGCGCCCGGTCACATAGGAGCAGGACTAAAGGAGGGGCGCTAATGTCTCGGACCCAAGCCCGCAATATTGTCGAATTAGTTTAGAATCGTCAGATCAGTGGGAGGACGCGTGGCGACCATTAGGCCTTCCCGACATTTCGCCCATCACGATTTTGAAGGGGGAAAGACCTGCTCTTTCTCATCCGCGATCCCCAAAACGCCGAAAAAAAATCACTCTGGGAGATAGGCGAAGGGTCACGGCTCGTGGTCACTTGGGAAAGAAAAGAACTGCGCAGGAGAGGCCAAAGGGCGTCGGGTTTCAGTCACAAGGAGGCCCGTCGCGACTTCCAGTTGCCATCGGGCCCGACCTCGAGCCTGGTTTTCGCTCGAAGTAAATGAAGGCAAAGCGGGTGGTTGAGACCTCCTTTCATTCATTCAGTGTGAAGTATGGAGGGTCTGGCAAGCGGTCTGCTCGAGGGGGTCCTGTGTACCCTTTTTTTTTCCAAAGAGGCCATGCCGAGTTCTCGACTAGCCTGAGGCGGTCCGCACATACTAGCTTGGCACCTAATGGCTCAGCTACTCCCCTTGCTGGAGCCACGCACAGTTAAGATGGCATCTGTCATAGGTGCACGATCGTCCAATCTGCATGCGCAGACTGTCAGAAGACATGCTGACGCAATGTTTTTAATGCAGCGTCTTGTTTTTGCCGCTATTGTTGTTTTGAGTATATGTAGGCGTTTTTGCCATTTTTGTAATCATCGATGGTAGAGAAAAGCTCCCGATTGTAAAGTTTTAATACAGACTCTAGTTCTCTGGTTATGTATTGGTATGTAAGATTTCTTGTTTAATGACAGACAGTCTTCTCACTCCATCTAGTTTTCATCTTATACTAAGAGAGTTCGTGATTGACTGATTCGCGCGAATTATGGCAACTATGTTATGATAAAGGGTTTATTGTGGCATTATTGTATTCTCTGGTTTTTTGCATTTGAATGTAAGAAGATCTTGCGTTTAGATGTCTTCTTCTAAAGTCTGTTGGGAACCTGATGTTAACAACAAACCTATGCTTTTCTTTTATACAAGTCTTCCTCCTGCTCACCCTTACTACAGCTTACTGTCTGAATTTTATTTAAGACCTTGTTTGCCCATGCATGCATGGCCTAGTTTCTGAGTTAGAACCACATCGTCTTGAGTTAACTTCCATTTGATCACCCCATTAAACAAATCGTGACATAAACTGATGGGCGTCGGGCTCTGCTCCTGCTGCAATCCAGGGGTGACTTCTAACACTAACAGGTATGAACAGTGTGAAACCAGTTTATGTACCTTTCGCTTCCCATTTTAAGCTTTCTTCAAGTTTATGTCCTAATACAAAATAAGAAAAGGAATATATTTCTCAAATACCGTATGCTAATGCAGTAGGAAGTTTAATGTATGCAATGGTTAGTACAAGACTAGACATTTCACATGCAATTGGCGTTGTCAACATATATATGGAAAATCCAGGTAAAGAGCACTGGGCAATAGTGAAATGGGTGCTTCGGTATCTGATGGTCACAAGTGATTATTGTATCACCTATAACGGTGGTTGTGAGTTAGTCTGTGGATATGTTGATTCTGATTTTGTAGGTGATTTGGACAAAATGAGGTCAACTTCAGGATATGTCTTTACTCTTGCAGGTGGAGCTATTAGTTGGATGTCAAAGCTACAGAGCATTGTTGCTTTATCCACTAGATAAGTAGAATACATAGTTGCTTCACATGTTTGCAAAGATGTGGATTGGTTAAAAGGTTTGTTTGGTGAGTTTGGAAGGGTGCAAAACAAGGTAAAGATACTTTGTGATAGTCAAAGTGCTATTCACTTGGATAAAAATCCAGCCTTCCACAATAAAACTAAACGTATTACTATTAAGTACCATTTTGTAAGACATGTCATCGATGAAGGTGGAGTTTCTCTTGAAAAAGTTCATACAAAAGAGAACTGCGTAGACATGTTCACAAAACCAGTACTTTTAGAGAAGCTACGATGGTGCTTGGCTTCTCTTGGCTTGCAGAAAAGGTGATGAACAAAACAAAGGAGCAAGGTATCAAGTTAATTGTTGTCAAGGTGGAGATTGTTGGAATTTGGTGACAACGAATTTCTCCAAGAATGAATTTTGGATCCTATTATTTGGCATTGGTTGCAACTAAATAGACCGAGTTAGAATATGGATAGGAGTGCATTTAATAATCAGTTTCTTATGTAATTGTGTATGAAATGCTATAAATTCATGTATGTCCGTAGAGGCAATGGGGAGATGAGTGGAGTGAGCAGGTGATAAATGATATAGAGCCCGCAAGGCTACTGTAATTTTCCATGCTATGAACAATAAGAGAATCGATACCTCTGCTTGGTGGACGTAAACCAACATTGGGTGAACCACGTTAATCTCCGTGTTCATCATTTTATGTCTCGCATCTAATTTTTTGTTTATGTACTTTTCTACTGCATTTTAGTTCGTTTTATGGATGACAGGGACAACAATCAAGACCTGAGGTTTAATTTGTGTAGTAAGGAATCAGGGTCATGAAGATGACAAACTGAAGACTAAAATTGAAGTTCAAGAGTTGTGGAAATAATATGCTAATTCCTCAAACAAACAAAAAAATGACAAAGTTCCAATTTCAGATTCAACAAACTAAGGTATTCCTCGCTAGAAGTAAGTATGTTTCCAGCTTCAGAAATGATATAATTGTTGAGCCATATTTCAATCATTTTTATCATGGTCAGAAGGAGCAATTAGAAGAAACTCGATCTACAAAACTACAGGAGAATTTGTATAGACAGGTTACTTCTAGCAGTGTTCCAAAAGGAATGTTTAAGCTGGAAGATGAATATCTAGTCCAGTGAATCATGCTTGGAGGCAACTACCGACTCCCGAGACAAAGACATACAGAACAACAACTCAGAAATTAAAACCAGCAAAAGAGAGGTTAGAAATGAGCTTAAAATCATGAGACATTTTGAGAGTTAAGGCATCAATTTAGCTCATTTAAGTGTAACAATTGCTAGAGATATGAAAAAATAAGCACGTTAGATCCAACAAATTTCTCTTCTTAAGATATTATATCAACCACACCAACATAAAAATGCAAATTGATTTATGAGTTTGATAACTATTCCTGGGTGTGATGACAAACAACAACTCGACAACTTTGTTCCTATCTTCGACTACCCACACCATTTTTCCAAACATTAGATTATGATCAGAGTAATACATTTGACTTAGAAGCCTACTGGTTTGAGGCTATTGGAGAGGTGGCATCACAAAATCTCTTATGTCATTATGATGTGCATGTCACTAGCAAAAATATTCCTGGCCATACTCTAGCACTGGTGCAATGATATTCCTGGCCATCTATAACTAGGGTAGGTGGGAATGCTGGTGTTATTAAGTAGTTTTTCTTTATCCATGTTCAGAAAAACCACCACGCTATACCCGGGTGGGTGGGAATGTTGGTGTTACTGAGCAATTTTTCTTCATCCGGGTTGAGAAAAACCACCCCGCAATACCCATAATTATTTATACAACATGTAGCGTTAATCTTGATTCCACGTAGCATTTACAAAAGATGTAAAGTACTTGGCTACCCAGTTCATGATATTTGCGTGTTAGATTTCATATGCACCACTTGAAGACATACCTGACACTTGTGATAAGTGAAGAAACGTGGATGACATTCAACATCATATGCACCACGACTTCCCTAACATTTGTGATGAGTGAAGGAATGTGACATTATTGTTTTGTGTTTTTTTTATTATTATTTGTTGTTCTTTATTAATTGAATCTAAGATTGGTAGATTACCTGGTGCAACGAGAAGCAAGGTTCATATGTTGCTTAGCGTTGTTGGCCCCACATTCCCATTCTAAGGATCCAATAGTGAGTTACCCACCCACTTTGCATCTTTTATACTTGCCTTTTACTAGGTTGTCTTAAACTTGTCTTCTCTTTGTCATAACTTGGAGCTGGCCTCTTTTCTCTTTGAATTTGCTTCAAGCTGTCCACTATGTTCAAGGCGACTAAGCATTCTTTCCCGGGTACTTATACCTTTAGGGAATCAACTCAGACTTCTTGCCCTCTATGTATACCTAATTGTAGCTTCCCTTCTCTGTATCACCACCTCCCTGGGTTGAGTTCAACGGGCTTGTCTCGATGTGTTTCCTCCCACAATTGTATGGGGTCGTAGATATGCAAGGAAGCTCGAATGAGTAAGACAACATTTGAATTCCATCCTTGCTAAACCTGTCATGGCCACCAAAACCCCACAAACCACCCCCACCTTATAATAGGAACATAATAAGCTAAACCTGCTCCTCACCTTCCTATCGACATTCACCATTCCTGACTATAGTTCGTCTATCTGGGTGGGGTTGGAATGGTTGGAAGGCTCCAAAGGAGCAAGCAATGACGTTCACCCATTTTGAGGCAGTATAAGTTTTCATCATCATACATGCACAAAGCTTACTTTTCTCGGCATCTCAACAGAAACATAGCCACTACAATAACACTTATTTGTTTTCTCGAAATCAATGGTAAGGTCTTAGATCTTATAGTTTGTATGTAAATATTCAAATTCTTTACCAAAATAAGCTTTTAATGTTTTTTTTATAAATAAGTACTCATTAAAGTGTAATAATAGATACACATTTTATTTTTTAAGAAAAGTGCATTAGCCACATATGAAACAATTTTTGAACACTTTTCAAACAAAACAATGTATAGTTTAATTTATTTATTTTTTTCTTTAAAAGAAGGTTAAAATGTTAAATTAAATTAATTAAATATCAAATTTATTCAATTTTAATCAAATATAGTTGACTTCAAATGAATGGGACAATTTTAATAAAAGAGAGTTAAGTGGAGTTATAATATAATATACTCAATCTCCAAATTACATAATATTATTGATATGACATTATCATTCATGTGTATTTTCAATTATATATATAAAATATTAAATTAAATTAATTAATACAAATTTTAAAAATTGATAAAACAAAGTTATTTGAATAAATGAAATGATTATTAAAATTTATATATTTAATTTTCAAATTATAAAATATTATTAATATAATATCATTATTAATAACTTTTTAGATTATAAAATATTATCATCAACCATTTTTCAATTATATTAATTAAATTTTAATTAAATTAATTACTTTATTAAATTTAAAATAAAATAATATTTAAAAAAAAAAAAAACATTATCATCAAAATATACATTTAATTTACAAATTAAAAAATATTATTATTAATATTTTTTTCAATTATAAAATATTATCATCAACCATTTTTCAATTATACTAATAAAATTTTAATTAAATTAATTATTTTATTGATTTTAAAATTAAATTAAATTTGAAAAAAAAAATAACATTATCATTAAAATTTATACTTAATTTACAAGGGACCCCCCTTCTCTGCCTAGAGATTTGATTGGTAAAATCTACTGAAGTATACATACTACATACCCTAACCCCCTCTGGATTTGAACTTGTGATCTCTTAAAAGGAAACACATGTTCTTAACCATTAAGCCCACTCAAACTGTAACATTGGATGTAACATCATAATCATGTGTCACAAACACTGATGAAGATAGAATAATTATTTAAAAAGTATTTTATAATTATAATTAATAAAAATAATCTAATAATTAGAAAAGATAAAAATTATCTTCTTAACTATTCAAATAGATTTAGTTAATTAAAATGTATTTTTTTAATGATGAAATAATTTTAAATATAAGGAAAATCACATGAGACTTAGACTTCCTTTGGTTTACTTCTAATCGGTCAGGGTCACATTACACGCACAATTACAACGCGTGAACCTTGCAATTCTATATATTTAAATATATATAAATAGATGTGTAAACACTTTAAATGACTATGAGTTCGTTCTGGAAGCCCAGCCCAGAAATCCTTTAATAAATTAAAATTTATTCCACGATATCTTAATAATATTTAAATTGCAACCCCATACTCATTATTTAAATATAAAATAAATGCGTGAACGTTTATTTATTTTTTATTTTTTTTAAATCATTTTTTTTATAAATTAATAATTAATTATATTTTTGTTTTAATAATATTAAATATGCAGTATTTGAGGTCTGGAACGGTGGGTGAGGAAGTGCGCTTTTAAGATACTCAGTGAGTGAAAATTACCAGTTCTAAACCCGTGCAATTATCTTAAATCAAGCCATGTTTAACGCTGATGTCAGCCTATCAAACTTCCTACATTTTCATTACCCAATCTTAAGGAGACACCTTCACCTTCACCTTCACCCCTTTACCATCCACATAGTTCACCCCTTTACCCTCCACATAGTCAATGTGAAAATTTAAATTTTTGTATTACAAATATAAATATTCACCTTTCACCATCTATCCTTTTGTAATATAAAAATGTCCCATCACCCATCCTGGCATGGTGGTTCTTGTTGGGTATGTGTAATATTCTTTGCACGAGTAGTAGTGTTTGAGTGTATGCGTCGGGCGTGCAAGGGGGTTAAAGGGGGGGTCGCTAGGATCGGGACCGCATTATATTTAGGTGGTTTTTCGGCACATGGTTTCTTTGCCGATGGTTTTCTATTTCCAGTTAAGGAATTAGGGTTTTGGACTAATCCAGGTCATTCGGTTAGGGCTTTGGATGCCTATATGTATTTTGTATTGTAAACATTGTAAGATGATGAATAATATAGAATATGCTGGTTTTTCCGGTTTGGGTTTCCAGGGGAAAAATCTCTGTGTAATGTTTGTATTTGCCACTGTATCTTTTCTGTTCTTTTTCTGAATATTTGTTTGCAGTAGATATTGTACAAGATTAGAATTTACAGTTCTAGGCCTGTGTTACGAAATGCCATGGCCCATTTGAGCCCTTGGCCTCCAAAGTCTTGGACTCCTTTGAAAGTTGGTCTCGTCTTTTTCCTCTGGCTCGAGCTTTTGTAGTGCACTTGACCCTCAACTCCCGGAACCTCTCCTCTATTTAATCTTTGTTATTGCATCTGGCTGGTCTCACTTTCTTCGAGCAACAGATCTCACTTTTTTCACGAGCCCCTCATTTGGTTTCAGGCGGCTCTCTCAAGGCCTTGACTCAAGGGTAAGTCGAAGAGAGGTGCGGCTTGGTATGCCACTAGAGGAAGGGAAGCGGGAGGGCATGGCCAGCAGGTTCATTCGAGCTCTCCACCAGAACCTGAGAATCTCTCCACCTCGAAGCCTATTGTCGCTCCCACTCCCTCCTTCACTTATGTTCGACCTCCTCGAGACACCACTCCAGACTTGTCTCCGTTGTCGAATCCTTTTGCTTGTTGAGTCGAATGGTTCGATAGTCTTGGCAACTCCCTCGGCTTTGCTCCCAAGCTCAGTCTGTCCCCCCCTTGCCAGCCTCCCCCTCCCCCTCCTCCTTGTCCACCTCTCGTAACCTCCACCTCCCTCGTTCCCACAAATCCTCTCTCCTCTTCGTCCTCCCCCGCTCCTTGCATTGACTCCACCACTTCCTCCTCTGACTGACCTCCTCCTCCTCGGCTCTCTACTGCTTTCTCCCGCTATGCAGAAAGGGACGTTTTCGAGAAGTCTTTGGATGCCATCAAGCGAGGAATCGAGGACCTCAAGGGTGTCATCAACGAAATGCAACACAAGGAAACAGAGCGGTGGCGTTGAGTGGAGATTTTGATGACTTTCCTTCAGGACCTCAGGCAAGCTATCTCGGATAGAGACAAGCTCGACAGAGACACCATGCATGTGTGTTAGGTTTTTTCGGAGCAGAGGCTCGACCCCGACCCCTACTAATTCCTTCTGGCTCAGGTTTTCTGTGTTTTTATGATTTCTGCTAGTATAATTCACAAGCTTTTTGGCTTGCGCGACTTCTCAGTTCTAGGATTTTTTGATCTTAGCATAAGTCCAGCCTTTTGGGTTTGGTCTGTTCAATCTAGCCTACAGAATTTTGGCCCTGCATGGCACACTAGATTTATGTCTCTTACAACTATGCAAATTTTGCATGGACACTATAAATTTTCGGCCATGTGGCAGCATTGGTTTCCCATTAGGACAATGCTATCACAACCTCCTATAATAACTTGACATATGTAATTTTTCTGCTTCGCAAGATTTAATACAATTCCTAACTTTAAAAAAAAAAGTTAAATGAATAATAATATTTTATTTAATTTATTTTTAAAATTATATAAATATAGTTATTATATAGAAGGCCTATATATATATATATTGGATTTATGTTTCTCTTCAAAAGTTTAATATGAAAATCTGTCTTATCTTGTCAAATTTCTTTTAAGAAAATGTTTACTAATTGCTCGATCTTTATAAGGAAAAAGAGGTATGCAGCCATGAAATGACATTCTATGTTATTTAAATATTTTATGGAAAGTGGTGTATTTATAACATTTTTTTTTTTAAGAGAATGTTTTCAATGTTTATTTTTAATTTTTTTTTTTTAAATATTATATATTTTAGAGATTTAGATTTGGGTAGTGCTATTGAAGTAATATACAATTTATTTATATA
>ML780301.1:1266062-1286002 GCA_009831015.1 Picea engelmannii
TGTTGTTATAAGATTAGGTCTTAAAGTTTAATATTAAGACATGTGTTTCCTCTTAAAAAGTTAAAAGCTAAAGCCTAATAATTATAAACATGAGAGACACATTTACAACTCTATTTAATTTCATAAACATGTACGCATAAAGTCTTTGTTAGTGGCTGTCATTTTATTTGAAAGAGTTTTTTTTTCCAAGAAAAAAATTGCCCAATTATATTATCATATAATTTTTTCACTTCTCCAATCTCTTCATAAGGAGATTTCTTCTACAATATCTTTTTCCAAAAGGATTCAAAAAAGGATTATAG
The DNA here is from genome assembly GCA_009831015.1 of Picea engelmannii. NCBI lineage: Eukaryota > Viridiplantae > Streptophyta > Pinopsida > Pinales > Pinaceae > Picea > Picea engelmannii. Next base: position 1,266,365 of record ML780301.1, read on the forward strand.
TTCCAATACAAGTAGTTCTTACAATAAAGCTATTCTCGCCAAGATTATGCCAAAATGAAATATGAAATATCATCTATAATAAACTAAACTGCAAAAACATATCAATCCTCCAAGAGATTCATTCTTATCTTACTTGCCAAAAATAAAACAAAGCTGAACTCTTAATAGTTCTAGTGAATCGTGATTTGTTTTCTAGGGCCCTCCACTCCACTTATCCATTGATGATAGTATATATAGTCTTCACTTACTTCCAGTGCCAGCTTAGATATATTGAAATCCCTGTAATTATGCTGATATTTTAAAATTCTGAACAATTTTGTTAATTCTTTGATCGTGATTTTCCATCCTTCCAATGCTGCTACATTGAGTGTGCCTTTGTTCATCAACCATTCTATAATAACTTTCCAATCCCCATCACTTGAATACTAAAAATAGACAGCTTTTTCGCAAGCATAAAAGTTGCCCAAGCACCAAGAAGCTCCGCTTTGATATTTGTTCCACTGCCACAATTATAATTCCACTTATAATTATAAATATTTGAGAGAGTTTGGTAAAACAATTTTTTTTGTAAATATAGAATATGCTCCAAATTTTGGCACGAACAATAATGACAGAAACCCGAGAAGGAGTATGTAGTTTTTTCCGGCTCAAATTATGTACTATTTTTTTTAATGGTTACAATTAATAACAAAAAAATATATAAAAATAGAGTTATTATCAATTTGGAACTTTTTGAGTTATTATTAATTTGGAATGTTTAGATGATATAGGCGGCTGTTATAATTGGGTAAAATTTAAATAAAAAAAGATCGCTATAATTATAAAGTAATTTAGAATATCATAAAGTGATTTAGAATATTAAAATTATATTAAGGAAAAAAATTAATATTGTTAAGAGAAAAACAATTTTTTTATGGTTTTGTAATAAATTAAGGTGTTGGAAAAGATATGTGTTAAATTAGGACCTATAAGAATAGTGTAGATTGATGAATCAACTTTCTTTTAAGGGGATAAAGTAAAAGAAATATAATTAAGTCTATTGTGAATGGTTAGGTGGAACAAAAAGATATCATAAAGAACTAGTCATTTCTAAAAAAATATGATCTCCCACTTTTAGACTCATAGTTAGTAACTATGGTTTTTTGTTCGAAGGGGTGGAAGAATGTTAAAAAAAAGAGAGAGAAAAAGAAAAAAAGATTGAAGAACATTTTATAAAGGGAAATAAATGAAATGCACATCATTAATGCAATTTTAACCCTATAAGTGTAGTATGCATTTGTACTTTCTTTTACTTGTATCCTGCTTTGAGCACTTGAAAATGTGATTTGCATTTTATAATGAAATTCAAATTGCAATATTTGTTTTCTAAAAAAAAAAAGACTTAAAACATTATGTAAATAAAAAGTTTGTGATCTTTGTGGTATTAACAAAGTAGAGGAGGTAACTCTTTCTTTAAATAATCTTCTTATACATACATTAAAACTCAAATTTATAACATTTTCTTAAAAAACTAAAAACTTAACAATATTTTCAATCATATTAATAAAATATTAAATTAAATTAATTAATTATCAAATTTATTTAAGTTTGACAAAACAAAGTTGATTGTAATGAATATACATTACAATATAATATATATATTTCATGGTTGTGTAACTGTTTTATGTTTTGGCCCTTAGACAACATAAATAGACATGAAATCACAAATTTTTGTTGTTTAAATTGCATTTATGAATCCAAAAATGGATTCATGGTGCTGAAAAACACATGGTGCACTTGGATTATACAAAATTAACCACTCAAATCTCATTCTAAAAAATGTTTGCACCTCCAAAGATTTGATCCATCTCCCCACTTGATAGATTCGAAGTTAAATGAAATTAACATATTTTTTTATTATTTATTTATTATTATTTTAATGCCTCACCTTTTATATATATATATATATATATATATATATATATATATATTACTTTTTTATTTTTTTTATTATAATTAACATCCACTAAGACCATCTAACACACATATGATGACGATGATGATTAAACTCCACTAATACCATCTCACACACATATGATGATGATGATGATGATTACATAAATTATTATTATTAATTTTTATTTTTATTATTATTTTAACTTTTACTATTGTTTTAATGCCTTATTTTAGATGAACCTCTCCCCTAGAGTTTCTCTCTCTATATAATAGAGATATAAATCATTATTATTTTATTTAAGCTTTATTATTAATTTTTTGTTATTATTTTAATGAGTTATATTACATGAACATCCAAACTCTAAAACCCTTTTAATTGCAATCATTATTAATAAAATGTATATACTTAATTTTCAAATTAAAAAATAGTGTTATATAATATTATTATCAATAATCTTTCCATTCAATTCAATTACATTAATTTATTTATATTTTATTAAAACAAAATTGATTTCTACTATTATCAACATCATTAATAAAAGTTACACCCTAGATTTTCAAAATACAAAATAGTATTAATATGACATCATCATATAAATCACCAATGACATCATTATACCATAGTTTATAAAATAAAAATCACAATTACATATTTTTTTTACCTTTCACTTCCATATAAATCACCAATGACATCATTATAACATAGTTTATAAAATAAAAATCACAATTTCACACTCTTTGTACCTCAATTCACTTTCATCTTTCCATTCGTTAAAAAATATTACTTATTTTTAATAATTTTTAATTTTTATTAATATTATTGTTATTAAAATTCAATTAATTTTTAATTTTTTAATAATTATATGTTTTTAAATGTTATTGACATTTAAAGTGAATGATTGATAGTGTCAATATTGAGTATTGTCCATTATGTATTTTTATGTATTTTTAAATAGTATATAAACTGTGTTTCACACATGAAATTAAATATTAAATACTATTACAATTTAAATGTTATTGATATTTAAAGTGAATAATTGATAGTATCATCAATAAAATTAATCTTTAGAATTGTCACGTATGTATTTTCAAATAGTGTATAAATTTTGTTTCATACATAAAATTAAATATTAAATTTAATTAGAAATTAATCTCTTCTTCACTAAAAGAAATATAAACTATTTCCTTATCTTTTCTTAACTTATTCATTAAAAGAAATATTAATTATTTATTTACCTTTTATTAGTGAACATTAAATAACATTCATTAAAAGGATTATAAATTATTTATTTACCTTTTATTAATAAAAAAAAAATCTCAAAATAAATATACACATCAAATGATGTTCCATAGAGATGTTATATTTAATGAGTTTTAATTTTTCTCCACCTTGAAATTTTTATGAATTATTTATTTACTTTTTATTAATAAAAAATAATTTCAAAATAAATATACACATCAAAATGATGTTCCATCAGTTAAAGAGATAGTATATTTAATGAGTTTTATTTTTTCTCCACCTTGAGAAAAGAAAATTTCAGTTTGAAAGCTATGTGACTTTTATAAAAGAAGATAAATTATAAAATATTAAGCAAACATTACTTTTTGTCCATAATATATAGAATTCAATAAAGAAAAAATGTTATTTTAATATCAAAATTGTGTATTTGGGTGAACTGAAACATGTATATGAATTTTTAATATTTATTTTCCTCAAAACAATATTATACTACAATTTATACAATCAAAATTTATAATTCTAACCATTTCTCATAAATCTCATTATATCTAAAAAAAAATAAGGATAGTGAAATAACCTAAAAAAATCATAACACAAAATATTTAGCAATTTTGTAAAAACCTAATTAAATGTCCAAAACATCAAAAAAAATAAAATAATACACAACTTTACCTCTTTAAAAAAAAAATAAAAAAAAAATTGACAAAAAAAATTAAAAGAAAAATTGACTATACTTATGTAATAAAATTTCACAACCAAATTTATGAAAACATTAAGGAAAACCACATTTTTTCACAAACCATTTAACTCATTTTTAAAACTTGAAAATTCCAATAATACACCTTCAAGATAAGATTAAAAAACCTCTCAAAATTTGATATCTTTGAAAAATCTTTAGTTTAAAAATACCTTGCTTAAAGTATATTTCTAAATGCAAAAGTAAATTCAACATATTAAAAAACCTTTAAAACATCCAAATATACAAAGCCACTCAAATCTGGAGATCCAACACTTTCTCACTAAATTTTAAACAAAATTATTAATAATAAAAAAAAATCCTTCCCACGCTCATTGCTACTTCACACTGCATCTCTACATCTCGGTGTTTGGAAACCCTTCCCACACTCATTGCGACTTCACACTACATCTCGTCATTATTGTGGGCGTCGCTACGTCACCGCCAAATTCGACCGGGAAAATTATCGTTCAGTGGTCAGCGGCCGAGGTCTCGCCCTGATGACACAGGCAACAACAGCCTGCCACGCATAACTCATAGCGGGCGGCCTTGCTCTGGGAGCCCTTTAAATACTCTCCAGCGTGCCAGGTTACGTCGGTGTGGCGCTTGTCTTTGAAGTTCCAGCGCTTTCTTTACTGCGAATTCGCTGTCGGAGCAACCTCGATCCTGGCGGTACGTTTTCACTTGTCTCAGATTTTTGGGAGCAGCGTGCCAGGTTACGTCGGTGTGGCGCTTGTCTTTGAAGTTCCAGCGCTTTCTTTATTGCGAATTCTTGTCGGAGCCACCTCGATCCTGGCGGTACGATTTCACTTGTCTCAGATTTTATGAATAGGTGCGAAGGAATGCAATTAATGTTATAATCTTTGAATCGTGAAAATAAAAAATTTAAATTTCATTATATTCATTTTTTTGATGGTTGTTTTTCTTCAATATCTGATTTGATTTAGAAACCCTTAAAACCTGTGTAATCAGTTTGAAAATATGACCTAGAAATTTGATTAAAAGAACTATGACAGCAACCAAAATTTCTGTTAGTTATTTCGGAATTATTCGCCTCGAAAGGTACTGCTTTGAATCATTTTGATCCTATGCCTGAATCGTGATCGCCTTTTCGGCCAGCGGAATCATTCGCCTCGAAAGGTACGGTTTTGAATCATTTTAATCCTACGCCTGAATCTTGATGGCCCTTTTGGCCATCGTTTGCCTTCATAAATCGAGTCAGTACCTTGTGTAGCTTAGAGTTTTCTCAAAAGAATAACTTTAAATGTGAAGAAATTACAAAATTTGCGATTCTGCCAAGTATATGTACATTGTTCACTAATTTTTCTTTAAACGAGTGTTTATTTCTGTGAAGGTTTTGGGTTAAAAAAAATATTTAAATGTGAAGTAATTATTATTTTTGAATGGCAAAAAAAAAAATTAATATTATTTTAAATAAGAACAAACTCTCATAAGTTACATAGTGAAACAGGATTTTGACAACTCCCAAAATTCAGTGAGATCTCTAGAATATGTTATCTTTATGACACTAAATTATATAAAATGAAAAACACTTCCTCTCAAATTGCTCTGCTTATATTCATATTATATCCCAATTTAAAAATATTTGCCACAATACTTAACCTCCTAAATCATCAAAACTATGAGATTTTGAAATCCTTCTCTCAATTTCTTAAGAAATTAAAATAATCTCTACTTCTTAAAGTCCAATACATCATCATTATCCTATACATTCTTTAGAATTTCTTTAGAATTAGGGTTTTTAAAATAAAAACTAAAATTACAATAATTAACGAATTATTCAAAGTATAAATGTAGTCTTTATGCTACTCAATCTGTCATGAGTCATTATATTTTTTGTTTTCAATGTCGAAGATTCTTTTTATTATGACATTCATCGTGAAAATGAAAGGAATCGTGCTCATTTATCGTAAAAGTTGAAGGCTTTAAGGCATCGTTCATGATCACGGAGGCTGATTTTCTGTCAGTGTTAGTTTAAGGTTTTAACGTTTCTTGTGATCGCGGAGGCTGAAGTCAGTATTAATTTAAGCGACGAACGCTTTCTTATAAGGAAAAGCTGGAGCTGATCCACAGTAAGATTATTTATTTTTCTTCGTTTTGTTGACCTAAAATGGCAAAGGTCCTCTATTTTCGTTAGAGAAATCCAGATTTGGCGAATTTTTTAATAAGATTATTTATTTTTCTTCGTTTTGTTGACCTAAAATGGCAAAGGTCCTCTATTTTCGTAAAAGAAATCCAGATTTGGCGAATCTTTTTAATTGCGCGTAGCCTTATGTTGTCGGTATTTTATATTATTTTGTGCTTTTGCATGAAAAAAAACGATGAAAGGAGGAAAACATAAACGAGTTATGTTTAACAGCGGTAAAAATGGGAACATGTTTTAATTAACATGACGAAATCGTCCAGTGGGAACGCAATCGTTGCGTAAATGCTGTTAGTTTCAATGTCCGTCTATTCTGGTGGATATTTTCTGTGTAAATCTCGATCTTAAACGTTTCCGTTGTATTTTTTGGTTGAATTGCAAAGAAAATGAGTCGCTGATTTAAAGGAAATAAAAATCTGCAATCGTTGCGTAAACGCTGTTAGTTTCAATTTTCCGTCTATTCCGGTGGATATTTTCTCAGTAAATCTCGATCTTAAACGTTTCCATCGTATTTTTTGGTTGAATTGCAAAGAAAATGAGTCGCTGATTTAAAGAAAATAAAAATCTGTGAAGAAAGCGTATTCGTGGCAGAAATTGTCTGTGGCTCGCTTCAAGCGTCTGCGTAGCAGAAATTGATAATAAATTTCGATCGATTCTCGCTGTGCGTGTGCTTACTGCATAACTTTTCATCACGGTCTTTTTAACCTTGTGCATTGTCGATCAAAGAGCAATTATTTTCCAACCTTACAAGCACATCTTTATGGAAATTTACTGTTTTTTCTTTTTGTTTTTTTCCCATCTGAACTCAAACGATTCGGATATCCTCATCAAACCTCTAGCACGACTACTTTTTCATCAGCTGTTCTTTTCAATTACTTGAGTGAATTCAAATTTAGCTTGAATGGAATGGTCGAGTTGGATACATATAATGAAAGCTTCCACTTAATTCGAAGCTGAACTGCAACTGTTTCAACCATGACTGATTGAATCTAATCCCCGGTAACTTCTCGATAAGTATGTTTGAGATTCATATTACTATTATACTGTGCTAAATGAGATGCAGATAAAATTCTTAAATGACATCTAGGCATTCATGGAAATTCCTTAAGCTCTCAGGTAAAATTCCATTCAGCTCAAATGATGTGACAAATTTGCTAATCGTATTTTCTTTCTGTAGCGGGTTGAATGAAAGATTTTGGTTCATCGCGGTGCCAGAACTCAAAATCAAGAGAAAATTGCCAGAAAGCTCAGACTTAGGCGAGGCCCGTTCCTGACGTCTAAGCACTTCTAAAGCCTCAGAGGAAGTTCATTTTTGATGCCATATGTCAAATACAAGGGAAAAACCGGAACAAAATGACGTCAATAGTACAGTATCGTTGAATATAAATGCAGGTTCTAGCTCAGATCTCAACATGGCTGCAAAGAAAAAAGCAGATAAAAACAACATGGAAAAAACTGAGGATAAGAAGGGGAAAGGAGATACCAAGAATACTGTTCCGTTTTACAAGTTATTTGACTTAGCGGACACTCTGGATATTACATTGATGAGTATTGGTACTATTGCATCTGCTGCCAATGGGCTTTCAATGCCAGCTATGACCGTCTTGTTAGGGAGTTTTATGAATGCCTTCGGACAGAATACAGACATCCATAGTTTGGTACACAGTGTCCAAGATAAAGCTTATTCCACTCATTTAAAATAACAAAATAGTTTTTTGGATAGAAATTAAAAAAAGAAAAAGATAAAGGTTATTCCAGTCATTTTTTTTTTTAATAGTAACGGAATTATATTACTTCTGTGAATAATGTAAAAAAAAAAAGGGGGTGTTGCTGTTCTGTCAAGTGGAAACCAAAACAACTAAACATCATAATGTTCTAGACTAAAGATTATAAGGTTACCGTACTAAGGTTGGGGTAATTGTCTACCAAAAACGAAACCAAACTAGCCTTATCTAATCCAAGTTTTACTATTTCTTTCAAAAGACTAACACTTATTAAAAAAACAAGACTAACAAAACCAGCTATAGTTGCTTTCAAAGATTAACACTTATAACAAAACAACACTGACAAAACCAGCTACAAACTGACATCCTTCCTACTAACTCTTGGCTTGGTTGCATGTACTTGGAAAATATAAGAAAACTGGTAAGACTTCTTAGCTAGAGAACTTGGGGATGTTCCATCGTTCCTCCTGCCTGATATTTGATGTCCTATTTAGGGGAGGTAGTCCTGGTCTTACGTATCTGGGTTGGCGCGCCACTGCATGTCCTCTTTAGGGGAGGTAGTCCCAGTCTTACATATCTGGGCTAGCCCACCACTGCGGTCTGTTGGTGTTATGTCCAAATGATGGACAAACCTCGGGAACAAGTGGAACTGGGCTTCAAGCCTCTCATGTTTGCTCTGTTGGTTTTTTCCTATGTCCACCAACATTTTAAACATGGTCTCCAACCCGCTCACCCGACGCTGAATGTATTCCACCAAGGACTTCAACTCCAGTTGTTCCTCCTTGCGGGCCTCATCTCTGTCCACCTTCACCTTGCTAATTAGCATCTTAGTGATCCACACCATATCCAAAGTTTTGTGGAAGAGTGTCTCCCTAGTGCAGGTGACCCCCGTGTCTTTAATCCAATCTACTTACTGGGCTATATTATCTATTTCCTTGTTGCCTCGCTCCACTTTTATCTCCTTCTCCCAGCTTTCTACCACTTCTTTCCCCTTCTGCGGGACTGAGGTTTGGTACATTCTCGCTGCTTCCCTTGCAACATTCTCAATCCTCATAAGTTTCCTCGAGCTTTCTGGCTTGCCCTCCCCGAGGGGTTTACCTTTCCTCATGGTGTGTTTTAAGCACGCCATGACCTTGTTCTTGCTTGGTGTTTTATTACTAACTCTCTTCTTGGTCCCCTCACTGCCTTTCCCTTGCTCCAAGCTGATCTTGGAGCTTTTACTATTGTGGGGGGCTAAATGCAGCAAGTTGTGGGCATGTCTGCGATTACTTCGATTATAACGATTTCACTCCCGGGTACTAGTACCTCCTACTAATCGCTCCATGAGGTGGAGAAGATTATATTGGTGCGTCGGCAATGTATTTCTTGCCATTATGCTCTCCTTATCTCTCAAATCATCGTAACCTTTCCTGCCATATCTACAATCTGCCTTTCTAGATTCATACCTTGTCCCAGGGGTCGAGATCTGCGCAGTGTTATCCTCCATCGCTCATGTCCTTCTCTTCTCATGATTGCCATTAATATTGCCCGGGCTATCTCCCGATCTGGCCTTTATATCCATGCTATTGGTTTGTACCTCCACCTGCCTTCCCTTCTCGATCACGTTTATTCTCATCATGAGATCTGAGAGCCAAGTGTTAGGATAGTCATACTTCGCCTCGGTCCCACGCCGGGTCCGACTGCCCCGTGTAAGCCCCGATGTGACAGTCGTTCTTGAAGCTGCCACTATGATCTAGATTCGCCAAGTGTTCACAATCTAATATGAGTTGGCCCCTCGACATTCCGATCCACATCTCGTCCAACAAACCGTCCCCCAGAGTCGCTCCCTCGTTTTCTAATATGTTCGCCAGTGCGTTTGTCGATCTTCGTATCCATCAGAATTCTATCGTGACAATGGTTTGTAAGTGCTTCAAAATTCGTTGTAGAGTTTTTGCCAGACGCTAGTGTCTTATCACCTTGTCAATTCTGGTTCCACACTGGAGTTTTTTTGTTGTGTTGATCACCAGAGCTGAGTCTCCCTCGACTATGGCACTTGTTAGGCCTTCTCTAATAATAATATCCAGACCTTGTTCCAAAGCTCCAAACTCAGCTGCATTGTTTGTGGTCCAATGCTAGTTGCATACAAGTGGATAATATTTCCTCTGCTATCTCTTAACACTCCCCCTGCTCCGGCCTTTTCGAGGTTGCCTTTGGATGCACCATCGAAATTCAATTTCAAGAAGCTTATTTGAGGCGGGGACCAGGTCTTAACATCATTGAGAATATGTGGGGCATGAGGGGAATGTAAGTTAAGGCTCCATTCTTTCAATTGTAACTAGAGAAGGATTTGAAGGTCGTGGGGAGACGTCGTGTTTTTGTGGCACGTAAAGTTCTTGCTCTGCACTGTCTCCCTTAATTGTGTTTTGATAGTTTCCACGATCTTAGAGGTCAGGTAACTTTCATTCCTAAAGAGTCTCCTGTTTCTTTCTTTCCAGATTGCCCAGATGACCATTCAGGGAGTTAACCCCCGGCATAGGTTAACCACTTCATTTTCACTGTATAGTGCCTTCCAATTCTTTAAATTATCTCTAATATCTCCCTTTACCCTATCTGTTTGGCGAAATCCCATTGCTACCCAGTCCCAGATCTCGATTGCGTAGGTGCACTCATCCAGAAGGTGGTCTGTTGTTTCCTCCTGGCCTTCCCATAGATGACATCTTGAGGGTCCGTGGAAGCCTCTTTTTACAAGGTTTTCCTAGGTCAAAATTTTCTTCTGAAGAACCAGCCATTTAAAGATTTTTATCTTTGTCCATTGAGGGTAACTCCAAAGTTGTTCCCAATGAGGTTCCATGTCTCGCTGGCCTTGGCCTGCTATATAGTGTCTGGCTTCTTTCAGAGAGAATTCTCCACCATCTGTCCTCCCCCATCTCAGTTGGTCTTCCTCCTCCGAGAACCAGATCTTCCTTTTACCCACCTCCTCCTCTATCTCTTTGACCAGTTGCGTGTCCCGAGTGTTGTATTGATTTTGGAAATTGTCTCATATTCGCCATTTTGGTATCTCCTCCCTTTGTTTCCAGTACTAACAAACTCTTACTTTACCTTGCCCCAACATCTCTTGTTTTATCCTGTCCCTGTCCCTGTCTTGGTTTTCCATCTTGGGTTCTTGTTGCCATGCATCTTCCCAAAATCTCGTTGTTTGTCCATTCCCGATTTCCCAGAAACTGTGATCTTGGATCCACTTTTTATTCCTCTGCGCTAAGGTCAAGATGATTGATACTTCTCTTGTGCCTGTGAACCCGATTAGCTCATGAAGATTGATACTTGGAGAATATTTTGCTTTCCACAGGCTAGCCCATGGTGTTGCGCTGTCTTTAACCCATCTCCACCACAGTTTTGCTCTGTAGGCTTCATTTGTTATTTGTATGTCTTGTAGACCAAGACCCCCTTTTCTCTTTGGCCAACACGTTTTCTCCCAGGCCACTAAGGCCCATTTCTTTTTATCCTCTGCACCTCTCCATAAGAAATTTCTTTGGATTGTTCTAATTTTATGTAAAATACCTGTTGGGGATGGGAAGACCAACAATAAATATGTTGGGATCGCTTGTAATATTGCCTTTGTTAGAATTAAACAACCAACTAAATTAAGGGTTCTGTAGGTCCATCTTTTTACTCTCCCTTGCAGCATGGAGAGGATCCCTTCCCAGGTAGTGTATTTACTTGCCTTGTCCGTTAGGGGAACACCCAGATTCTATTGGGCAGGGTTTTCCTCTCAAACCCCATGATGTTGGAGAGATTCCTTTGGACACCAATATTGGTTTTGAAGAAGTAAATCATAGATTTTGAGTGGTTTATTTCTGTCCCTGAGGCTTATTCGAAATCAACTAGGATCTTCATGTAGGCTCTAGCTTCCTTGACAGTGGGAATTCTGTGCAACACTGTGTCATCCACAAACTATTGATGAGTTGTTGTAGGGCACTCTTCATACAGTCTGAGTCCTTTTATAGTTCCTTCTTTCGTTGCATCTTTTATGGTTTTAATTAACCCTTCCATCATAATGATAAACATGAAGGGTGACAACAGATCTCCTTATCTAAGGCCCCTGGAAGGGTAAAACGGATTTTCTGGGGCTCCGTTGACCAATAGTGAGAAACTAGTCATAGACACCAGGTTCATTACCCACTTGATCCAGTGCTTGTCAAAGCCAAAGGCTTCCAATGCTTTTTTCATATAGTTCCAACTTAGTTTGTCATATGCTTTGTCAAAGTCAAGTTGAATTATCCTACCAGATTTTTTCCTACTTTTCAGAGTATGAATTATTTCATGGGCTAGAATGATGTTATCCATTATTTTCCTTCCCTCTACAAATCCTTATTGTTCCTTTGAAATATGAATGGGGAGTGGGGGCTTCAGTCTATTAGCGATAAATTTCGATATAATCTTGTGCACCAAATTGCAAAGGGCGATCGGTCTAAACCTGTCCAGAGTCCTCGCCTCATTTTCTTTGGGTATCAAGGTGATCAGAGTGGAGTTCAGGGCTTTCAGGATTGAGGTCGAGCGTCTTGAGTCTTCCACTATGCCATAAATATCATATTTAACCACATCCTAGAAAGCTTTGAAGAAGTCCGAAGTAAAACCATCAAGGCCTAAGGCCTTTCTATTTTCAATCTCCTAGATCACTTGGTCAACTTCTTCAGGAGAGATAGGTTTATTTAGATTCAAGTTATGATCCATTGTAACCACTCTAGGTATATGCCCTAAGATCCTATGGATTGTTTCAGATTTGTCCAAGTTGGATTCTCTCACTATATTTTGAAAATGATTAACAAGAGTATTTTCAATGTCTAGGTGGGATTCTTTCTCTATCCTTTCCTTGTCACGGATCTTCAAGATTTTATTATGAGTTCTTCTCGCTAAAGTCGACTAGTGGAAGAACTTTGAATTTTTTTATCCTTCCTTTAACCACCGCACTCTGGACTTATATCTCCACATGATCTCCTCTTGTTTACATCTAGTCTCCCACTCTTGACTCAAATGGTTCTCCTCTTTTTTCCTCTCGTCATTATAGCCTTCTTGGATACATTGTTCTTGGAGCCGACCAATTTTATCTTCTAGATATTTTTTAGCCTGGTCAATATTCCCAAACACTTATTTATTCCACTTCTTGATTTTTTCTTTTATGTATTTTAGCCTTCTTTGAATTTTAAACATTTTTGTTCTATGTTCTTGGATGCTCTCTTTCCACCAGATCTTGATGTTCTCCTTGAAAGTTGGGTGCTCAATCAAGAAAATTTCGAACCGGAACGGTCTATTTTTTGGGGTTACCTAGAATTTTTCCTCTAATAGAACAGGCCAGTGGTCCGAGCCCCCCCAAGGAAGAATGTTTCCTTCCATTATTATACCTTGCATGACTATTGATTCCGAGATTAAGAACCTGTCTAATCTCGAAGCTATTTGTTGGTGAAGGATTTTTTTGTTGTTCCAAGTGAACTGACCATTACTAGTTTTGATATCAACTAGCTTGGTTTTTTCTATGAAGGCTGAGAAAGCCTCTGCATCTTTGTTTAGTCTTCTTATACCTCCTTTCTTTTCAGACAAAGTGGTGATTATATTGAAATCATCTGCTAAAATCCAGTGAGGATTCCGATTTCGATGCCTTAAGTTTTCTAGGTCTAAAATCATTTTTTTTTTATCTTCTAGTAGTTGAGGGCCATAAACATTAGTGCACATAACCCTCTCTGGACTCCCTATCACTTGCATGATTATGGACAGATAATGCTTAGTAGCTTTTGTCGAGAGCAATTCCACCTCTTGTGGGTTCCAAAGGGTGAGTATGCCTCCAACAACATTTTGACTATCTATATTCAAAACATTATAAATATTCCAATTTTCCTTACTTATTTGTACCATCTTTTCTGAGGTACATTTGGTTTCTTGAATAAAACAAATGTCAAGTTTTTCCTCTTTGAATTTATTTTTTAGAGTTCTCTGTTTCTTGGGGTTGTTCAAGCCTCTTATATTCCAAGTGATAACCTTCATTTTAAACATTTTGGATTGGGGGGGGGGATAGGGAACAACTTTTTGATCTTACCCAAGTTAATCGAAAGCGCTCATAGTTCCTACAAGGCCACGTTGTTGGATTTCCTCCCCTTCTTCTTCTTTGCTTGCTTTGGAGATTGTTGTTGTTGACTGTCTGCTACCTTGATACCCAGGGTCTCTATTTCTCCATGCATTCATTTGATTCCTCTTGCTTTTTCTTCCTCCCTCATTAGGAAGATGTACTGAATGCGATCTAGTTGTTATGACGGTATGTTATCCATCCCTTTTTTTTCCACTACTCTAATATATTATGGAGATCTATCCCTTCCCTTTCGACGATGTCTCTGAGATCGGGATCCTCAGTTCCAACCTCACTCGATGTCATTTCAGAGTCTCCATCCCCCTCTTGCATTGGGGTATTTGGGTCTCGGCTACCTTTGCTAGTGGAAACTCTATCATTGCCTACGATTTCCCGAAGGTTGTGTTGCTCCAATGTTTTATTGGTCTCCTTCTCCTCTTGCTCCCTTTACCCTTTCCTGTCTTGCCCTGTTTCTCTGACCTGGGTTTGATTCCCTAGACCTTCGAAGCTATTTTTTGTTTCCGGGTGACTGTTTGTAGGGGTTTTTTTTTCTTCAATTTCCTTTGCCTTTATAATTTGACCGAACAAAGCCTTCCTCATCTTGTTTTTTTTTTTTTTTTTTTNTTGTTCCATCTTTCTAGTTAACGGGCATTCCCTGAGTAGGTGACTGTGTTCATGACATCTTTTGCATATAAAAGGAATCTGTTCATAATCTATGCTTTGGATCCATTCCTCATCCCTTAATTCGAGACATATTGCTTCTGGTAGTGCGCCCGAAACATCCATCTCTATACAAATTCTTGCGAAAGAGGTGTACTTCCCTTTTAAAGTCGCACCTGATGCCTTGACAATTTTTCCCAGTTTATTTCCTATTGCTTCAAGGGTGGACGTGAGCCAGTAGTCCAATGGTAGGTAGTAGAGCTTGAGCCAGACTGGAATACATTTAAAGGTATCCTTCTCCGGGGAGAAGTTCTCCATCTAGGGTCTCATATATAGTCCAACTGAGGCATGGAAATAAGGACCTCCTTCGAACACCTTGTCTCTGTCTTCTAGATTTATGAATACTATTGTAAAAAACCTTTTGATTCTGGGTGTATATCCACCTCTCTGTTTGGTTTCCAATGATGTTTGATCCAACCGTGCAAGATTTGTTTGGTGGGCCATAACCCCATAAATTTGCAGATTAGGGCATGCATCTTCATTTGGTCCCTATATTCTTGCGTTTGCGGGTCTTCTAGAATCACTTTTGGGATCAATGACATCTTTGGTTTGCATGGGTCGCTCCCTCTCCCCCCGAGTTAGGTTTGAGGGCTCGAGTGTCTTGCCTCGGGTTTCTTTATTCTCCTCCCCTGTTCTGTCTCGTTTCTTATGGATTTCCTCACTCTGTTGTTCTGACACTGATCCCGAGGTGCCTGACAGTGGGGTCTTAAAGCCTACTCCGCATGGGCCTTTCCCTCTGTCCACCACCACTTGTTTGTAGGAGGGAGTCCCGATCCCTCCTCCTTTGACTACCATTCTGCTCACCGTTGAACCCTAAGACCTGCAACCAATCTGAAACCCTAGATCCGTATTGTTGTGAATTATCAAGCTTATTCCACTCTAGATTTAAAACAACAAAATAGTTTTTTGGATAGAAATTAAAAAAAGAAAAAGACGAGCTGAAATTATAACTCATATCATTCATTAGAATTGTTTTTATTCAAATTTATTCTTTGTTATTAGCCTTGCGGTGTCATAATGCCCGTTGATATCAAGTTTGGCCATTAATGAACACAACAAATATGGATTCGACATCATTTCGATAGTGTTAAAAAAATAAATAAAATCTATTGTGATTGATAGCAAGATGTTAAAAATTTTAAAGTAGGTTGTGGGGGCACTTTGGGTAGTACGTACTGCATAATTTAATCTACTTTGTTACACCTAGATGCAATGCACAATCGATTTATCTCTTATCTTTAATTGACTCATCTTTATAAAGTGGTCATAAGAATGTTTTTCCGCATATGAACATAATGTGCTAACTTATTAATGGGTTTTTGATTGGCATCTATTTTGAATTTTTAATATGGAGTGTAGAAAATTTCACTTTAATTTTAATGTTGGACTTATTCTTTTTGTTGCTATGGTTCTTCTAGGTAGCTTTGAATTTCATCTATCTGGGTGCTTGTACTGCAGTTGCATCTTTCTTTCATAAGATATTACCTCCCACCTTAACCTAATGCTTTGGCATTTTATGATCATGATTCTAGGTTCAATCCCCAATGTTTGTTTCTTGTTACTTTCATTATCTAGTACTATTATAATAAGTCAGTTAAATGGGTGTCAAAAGAGATTTCGATTTTTCTTGTGAATCATGATTCTTCGTGATCTAATTTAGTACATTTTTCCTGGCAGAGGTGGCTTGTTGGATGTACACAGAGGAAAGACAAGCTGCTCGTATTAGGAGTTTCTACTTAAAATCCATTCTAAGGCAGGATATTGCATTTTTTGACAGTGAGACGTCAACGGGAGAGGTTATTGGAAGAATGTCAGGAGACACTGTCCTAATTCAGGGTGCCATGGGTGAAAAGGTAAATAGTAATTGCTATTACATCAATTTATTTTAAGCAACCTATCCCAGGTAACAATTCACACAATTCACAACTAAAAAGTTCATTAGTATGATATCTGATTGCCCACCAAATGGAAACAACATACATTTTTCCAGACATCCAATTGATCAACTTTGTCACCTCATAAACTGCATCAAGTGCCTCTTTGTTCTAGGAACATGCACATTTGGCACATGCAACCCACCTAACCTACATGCTTTAGTGCATCAATGAATTATCTTACATAAGAAGATTAATCTGTTTCTGCTTTCTATCCTATGTAATCCTCGTCTTGTATTTCACATACCAACAACATACTCATTTCTATACAACAATGATCTTATGGTCCATAAACTACCCTCTAGAAAAATTTGTCATCCTAATTGATGAGTCCCAGATATCTTCACAAACTATACTTATGTCCCAACCAATTCATCTCGCATTATGGTAAGTCGACAAATATGGACACATTGAAAGGGGTTGTAAGGATAAACATGTTGACATGGTACTATTTGGCTTACAAAATTGTCATTATCAATAAGTAAGATGTTTAATAAAATATAAAGGAAAAAACAAACTTCAATGTCATAGGAAAACTATTCATAAAATCTTCCTTATGCCATAAAATTGGAAAGAAGATATTCACAAAATTAACTAAAACATTCAAACATTTTTTGTCAAAAATGTTGAAGCAATTCTATTTTGCATTTTTCACCATTATCATACTTAAGGATGGGCATGCTAACATAGCACTCTTTTGGTTTACAAGGCGCATTGAAGGGGTTGTAAGGGTAGGCAGGCTGACATGTCACTCTTTTGGCTTAAAAACTATTCATAGGATCTTCGTTAGGCCATAAAATTGGAGAGATACCATTATTAGTTGGTAGGATGTTTAATGAGAATGAAGAGATACCATTATTAGTTGGTAGGATGTTTAATGAAAAAGGGAAAAATAAACTTCTTACCATGAAAAAACAAAACTATGCATAGGATCTTCTCTAGGCCATAAAATTGGAGAGATGATATTCACGAGGTTAGCGAAATCATTCAATCGTTATCATATGTTGAAGCAATTCTATTTTGCATCTTCCACGTAAGAATGTACACTAACCTAACCTTTATCATATCTTTATATTTGCCCTTGTTTGTTCAGGTTGGGAAATTCATCCAACTCACGTCCACATTCTTTGGAGGTTTTGTTGTCGCTTTCATCAAAGGATGGAAACTTACCCTGGTAATGCTATGTATGATTCCCCTTCTTGTACTCGCGGGTGGTGTTATGGCTATGATAATATCAAAGATGTCAAGCCGAGGCCAGAAAGCATATGCAGAAGCGGGAAATGTTGTGGAGCAGACAATTGGTGCAATCAGGACGGTAAGTATGTGATCAACAAAGCAAACCATGCCTCGTCATATCTCCATCTTAGCACAAGCTGTATTGTATATCATCTATGTCTTCATATTAGCACAAGCTGTATTGTATATAATCTATTCAGATTAATAACACAGATTAGTTACATTTTAGGTTTCGTCTTTTACCGGGGAGAAGAATGCTGTGACTGACTATGAAAAGTCCCTTAGGATAGCTTACAAGACTGCTGCTCAACAAGGGTTGGCAACTGGTTTTGGTATTGGGTCTCTCCTATTTATTATGTTCTGCAGCTATGAATTGGCTATTTGGTATGGATCACGGTTAGTTATTTATGAAGGGTATTCCGGCGGCAGTGTGATTAATGTCATCTTTGCAGTTGTCACTGGAGGCATGTAAGTTGAATCTGCATTGTGAAATGCATTATTGTCACTTGATCAGGAAATTTGACTCTATGTTTTTTCACTTATTCAAACTAGATAAATTCATGTTAATTAATAAGAACAAAATGATAAATATTTTGTTGGATTTCAGGTCTCTGGGTCAGACTTCACCATGTTTAAATGCTTTTGGAGCTGGACAAGCTGCAGCTTAGATAATGTTTGAGACGATTGGTAGGAAGCCAGAGATTGATGTATATGATACAAATGGACTGGTACTTGAGAATATTCAGGGTGATATTGAGCTTAAAGATGTACACTTCAGGTATCCAGCACGGCCTGATGTTCAAATATTTTCTGGGTTCTCATTGGAAATACCCAGAGGTGTCACTGCAGTTTTAGTTGGAGAGAGTGGAAGTGGGAAGTCCACAGTTATAAGTCTTATAGAGAGATTCTATGATCCACAAGCTGGTGAAGTGCTTATAGGCAGTATCAATATCAAACAATTCGAACTTAAATGGATGAGGCAAAAAATTGGACTTGTAAGCCAGGAACCTGCCCTCTTTGCAACCACTATTAAGGAGAATATTGCGTATGGTAAAGATGGTGCAACACAAGAGGAAATACAGACTGCTGCAGAGCTTGCTAATGCAGAAAAATTTATTAGCAAGATGCCTCAGGTTTGTAGAAATAGATCTTGATTATTGGCAATTTCTAATATTTCTCATTGTGGCAATGCATTTCCTTTGCACATGGATTTTGTGTATGCTGACAATCATGATTGCTATTTCAGGATTTGATACAATGGTCGGAGAGCATGGTACCCAATTATCTGGAGGCCAAAAGCAAAGGATTGCAATTGCCCGGGCTATTTTAAAAGATCCCCGAATTCTCCTCCTCGATGAAGCTACTAGTGCATTGGATGCAGAGTCTGAAAGAGTTGTTCAAGAAGCTCTTGATAGAATTATGATAAATAGAACAACAGTTATTGTTGCACATCGTCTGACTACTGTCAGAAATGCTGATATGATTGCTGTAGTCCAGCGTGGCTGTATTGTTGAAAAGGGTAAATTTTTACAGTGCTTCAGTTTTTAATCGTTATCAACAACATGAAAGAAATCAACAATCTAATGGGCATCCAATTGATTATAACTAAAATAGTTCTTCTCCATTCCTTGTGCCAGTCATTTTAACATGTTCTTCATTTTTCAACCAACAAAATTTAATTTGCATTTTGCAACAAGCTTAGTGAAATGACTCTTCTTCATTACTCATGTCGATATATTAATGAATCTGAGAAATGTTATTTTCAGGTTCACACTCCCAGCTCATCAAGAACCCGTCTGGGGCATTCTCCCAGCTTATACGTTTGCAGGAAATGCATCAATCAAAAGAACAATAT
>ML780301.1:1292473-1305064 GCA_009831015.1 Picea engelmannii
GGGGATTTGAGCATTTCTGTCCATTCTGGAGAGGTGATGTGCTTTTACTCTAGTTGATTTGATAATCAAATATTTCATTGCAATTATACATAAGGGCAGGTGTATTTTTCTGGCAGAAGAATTAGGCTAGCTGACAAATACTTAATTTGTAAGTCTTACTGATGGCTTTGTTCTATTGGGTATTGATCATGATAGACTGTTGCTCTTGTTGGAGAAAGTGGAAGTGGTAAATCAACTGTCATTTCTCATTTGGAGCGATTCTATGATCCTGACTCCGGTTGCATATTGCTTGATGGCATTGAAATCCGAACACAGCAAATTAAATGGTTGAGGCAACAAATGGGCTTGGTTAGCCAAGAGCCTATTTTGTTTAATGATTCAATTCGCGCAAATATTGCTTACGGAAAGGAGGGAATTGTTTCTGATGAGCAGATTGTAACAGCTGCTGAGGCTTCCAATGCTCATAAGTTCATCTCTGGTCTTCCCCAAGGATACGGCACACGTGTGGGGGAGCGCGGGGTGCAGTTATCTGGAGGTCAGAAGCAGCGCATAGCAATTGCAAGAGCAATAATTAAAGACCCTAGGATACTGCTGTTAGATGAAGCTACAAGTGCATTGGATGCTGAATCTGAGCACATAGTTCAAGATGCATTGGATCGTGTAATGGTAAACAGGACCACTATTGTTGTTTCTCATCGTCTTTCAACAATTCAAAATGCAGATCTCATAGCTGTGGTGAAGAATGGAGTTATTGCAGAAAAGGGAAAACATGATAAATTGCTTGTCATGAGATGGAGCCTATGCATCCTTGGTGCAACTGCATATGGCTTCCTCGTAGTTGACTTTTAAAAAAATACAGAAAAAGGTCTCTTGGGTGCATTTCATCCACATGGACAGGTGATGCATGTAGTGCAAAAGTGTAATTATAAAAAATCACAAAAAAATGAATCTTTATGATGCCAAATTGATTATCGTGTATCAACAAAGCCGAGAAAAGAAATAATCAACAATTGTGTGAAAAATGGATTATAACTCGGTTTCTTCTGTTTGAACTGCTTTGTTGGCATGTGTATGCATGGGAAATTTGTTGGCATGTTTCCAACAATCTCTATCTTGACAACAATTTATTTGATAAATCATTCCCTTAATTTGTCACTTTTTTTGCAAGCTAAGAGAAGCCAAATACCATCACAACTCCGCAACTTCTCTAACAATACCGTTATGTGAACATGCCTGCACGATTCACTCCTCTATGGACCATTCTTCCTCCATCAGTAACATGTCTAATAAACCGATGCACTTGTCCCATTTTGATACGTTGGACCGTTTAGTCAAATGCACAACACTTTGGCCATCACAGAACACCACATCCTGTACTTGTCCAAACTTACCCAATAGATCCTTGCATTCTTGCAAGACATAACCTAAGGTAGGTCTCTTGTCCAAATCTCATGAATCATAACGACAGACTAAATCACTGCAACCGATGTAGGTGATAGTTGTGCTTATGTGTTTGAAGCACCCATATCCATGTTCTTTACTTGATTTTGCCATGTGTCTATTGACAACACCAACTGCATGTGAAATGCTGACCATTTCACATCGCAATCATCAAAATTCCTACTAGCATATAATACTTGAGACATATAACCCTTTTCTTCTTCATCAATTAGGACATAAACCTGAAGAAAAATTACAATGGAAAGCCAAAGGGATTTTACCAGCTTCACATTATTCATACTGAATTTCCTGAGTATCTTCACCAAATACTTCTGTTGTGATAACCAAGCTTACCATATTTCCTATCTTTGTGTATTTCCCTACCCAAGATTTATTTTGCTACTCCCAAATTCTTCATAACAACGTCCTAACCAACTGAGCCAACCTGTTGACCTCAACCATGCTTGTGCTTGCAACAAGCATAACATATAATACCAAGATAATTAATATACCATAAACACAATGGCTATACTCACTTCTTGTAAAATTTGGCTCACCATGAAGGAATCAAACATCTTGTACCATTTGTCTGGCATGCTTGAGACCATACAATGATTCTTAAGTTTGCAAACAAATCTTCTATTGTGATTATGAACTAACCATTCTGGTTGTTCCAATTTCGTCCCCTTATCCAAAACACTCCATGTAAAATAGTTTAACATCTAGATGTACTAACACAACTAGTGCTAACGCAACATGAATAGAAATAAGATTTTAACAACCGGTGAGAGACTTTCATGGAAATCAATACCTTCCAAATACCCTTCTGCAACCAATCATGCTTTGGACCTTTCATCTTTTACTATGTCTGATTTTATAAAAGGAGATTCATCAAACACTACATCTTTGTCCATGATGATTTCATGGGTAGTAGGATCCCACAGTATGCACCCCTTAACATCATCACCATATCAAAGATCTACCTATTTGATCTAGGTCCTATTTAGAGTGATGATAAAAAACATAAGCATCGCAACTGAATAATTTCACATTTGAGTAATTACTAGTTGACATGTTCATACCTCTTTCAAATTATTCTAGTCTTTTGCAACCGATGGTCACTGAGTTACCAGATAGCACAATCTCTTATGTCCACAACTATTGCTGCAACTTGGCATTATTGAACATGCCTATTCAATCCCAACTTCCTTACAATACTTTCCAAGTTCCATGGATATGGACCTACCTTCATCATATATTCTCAAACACTTGATTGACATGCCAACACATCAACCTTTGCATAGAACCACCTTTCTAACCTGGACACACTGATCCACCTAGAACTTTGCATTCAAACAACTTTTACCAAATCCAGCCAAACCAACCCAAGTGAACCTTTGTCGCTCACCTCCAAGGACTTCACATTGGAGTCTCAGTGCAACACCTTAACACAAACATTTCCTTGACCAAATTTGACCAAGCCGACCAAGTAAGCCTTCACCACTTACCTCTAGGCCCATTTACAATGGAGTTCACCAAGCCTTTTATAGACTTCATTACATGCAATCCATGGACACAATACTATGGGTTACCCAAAAAACCACGTGATTTGACCTAAAAACCAGATTTAACTCTTTATCTCTTTTACTGAGTCAAGATTAACCCAACATACNNCATATTCAATCTACCTAAATATGTGTTTAGACTTTTCATAGGTGACCTGATAAAACGAAGGGTACGCATGCCTATCCAGGCCTTACAAACGTATGTCAATTTACATGAAATCAATTATTTTTACAACTCCAAAGTAAACACATTTTTTTTTTCTTTCACGATGACTCAACCATCACCGCTCTTGTTGTTTCCTTGTTGTTCGAGAAGATCCCACATCTTGAGGTTCCATAGCTCAAAGTTGTTTTTGGAGTTGAATTTCTCCACCTCAAACTTTGAACTCTGCACTTTTTCTATTATCACAAACCGCCAAAAAAACCACAACTTATAGTAAACCAAGCTTTTAATACGAAGGAACAATGTTATTCAAGATTAAACCCAAAAATATAAAATATTAATTAAAAGGTTTAAAAACAAAACACACATATGTATGTTTTAAAAACCTTTTACTTTAAAAAAACATCCATCCATTTATAATGGCGATTCTTCATGTGCATAATGAAACAAAAGAAAATATGTGTTCATACCTCTTTCCACTTTCATACCTCGTAAGTACATGCATCATACCTAGTGTTTTGTGCATAATAAAACAAAAGGCAAAATCCCTTTCATACCATGATTTTTCACGGGTATCACTCCAGAGGTATCATACCACATGTATCGCTCCACTGGTAAAATGTGATCAACGCTGATCACAGGGTATCACCCCACCGAAGAGACGTGTAGAGCGATGATAACTATTTTATCGCCATTATCGCTTCTCCAACACATTGAAACAGGGTATCACGCCCGTCACAGTGTTCAGGAAGCAATAGGCCAAAGGATATTGCCCCTGCAACGAATCTATCTTTTAGCACATGGCACACATATCTCCACACACATGTTTCAATAGATGGAATTGACTAATATTTCTTTTCTTCATCACGTCGGATCTCGCTAAATGGGTTTTTTAGACTCACGTAGCTCCGCTCATCTTGACACACCTTCTTTGATATCCAACAACCAGATTTTATTCTCCTTTTCTCTCAAATCCTTCAACTCTGTGCTCTAATACCACTTGTTGGGAAACAAAAGAAAAATAGAGCATAAAACTGAGAAAACCAAACCAAACACAATACAACAACAATCACACAATTAGTACAGTGATTTATGTGGAAGCCCAATGCGAGAAAAAACCACGGGAAATGATAATCAATATTCTTATTATTCAAGGGATAATTACAATAGGCAGCACATGAATACAACCATCCTCTCCTCACAGACACACTGTACTCCACAATATTATGTCTTGCTCACACACTCTACTACACATTTCACTCTCACCTCTATGGGTTTGCTCGTATATATATCATCTCTCAAACAATGAGACTAACTGATTATAATTAGATCCACCAGTTACACAATCTGTTCACAGAAGAGTGCATGAATGGGCATTCCTAATATAGTGTTGGAGTCACTTCACACACACCTAGGATTTATTTTTCGTAAGGTTTTTATTTGTTTATTAGTCATAATTAGTCATTATCGAGTCTCCTATATTTTAGGAGAGAATATTCTTTTTCAGTTCACACTTCAGTTTGACTAGTTGAGTTGAGTTTAGATGTTGCATTGACATCATCACCATGCAACATTGGGATCATCACCATGCTAATTTGACCTTGCCTTGGTATCGTCACGAGAGTGGCGCATTAGCCTTGATTCCTTGAGTTAACTCCTCACTACTTTCTGTTCAGTCAGTTAACTGAAGACTAGTTGACTAGTTAACTCAACTAGGTGGCAGTTCACTCTCGTAACTATCTAAGAGACTAGAATAGGTGGCAATTCACTCCCGTAACTGTTGGTGTGTGTCCAAATCACTCTAGACCACCACTATGGTGACTTGGTTCACCTCAAGTCGAACTCATTGAGTTATACAGAGTATATCATGTGTAAATTATTCATTATTCACAACAGTTAATGAGAATTCTTCCAATCTTTCTCTCCTTCTTCTTCATTTTCCAATTCTCTTTGCAAATGTGTGTATTATTTTTTATCTAAATCTATTATGTGCAGGTTTAACACATTTACATGGTATCAGATTTGACGGACTGCTAAGCAATAGCTACACCAAATTTTCTGCAGGTACAAAAGATTGAAGACAGTGGAAATATGGAATTCCAAAAAGAATTCATTCTTACACCTTACAACTATTTTGCATGGAAGGAGAAAATAGCCATACATCTTCAATCCAGAGGGTTGTATAGGTTAACCATGAATATAGATACAGAGCCGACACCAGCCATAGAAAACTCCAAGTACTTAAATCACATGGATGAGGCACTCGGAACAATTTGCAGTCTTATTTCTCCCGATCTCCTTTTTCATATATCTTCTTGTAAGACTCCCAATGAAGCCTGGACCATCTTGGAAGGGCTCTTTGGAAAATAAGATGAGATGATGGGACATATGTTGGAGGTGGAGCTGCTCACATTGGATCCAAAAAGCTTCGAGAATATCCAATATTTCTTTACAAAATTCAAGGATTTATTGTCGCAACTCAAAGCTTGCAGGGTTGATAAATCGAAGGAGGAGAAACAAATGGTTCTCACCATTCTCTCCAAGCTTGGTCCTGAATTCTCAGTATTCGTATCTACATTCCATACTGTCATATTCGCCTCTGGAGCTACCTGGAAGATGCCTTCTCTTGAGGACTTTATCGAATCCCTGACACAAGAAAAAACCAAGCTCATCAACATGGGCACAATCAAAAGCCCAAGGGTCCATGCACTTACTGTGCATGATGGTAGCCACAAATATCATAAATCTAAAGATAAAGATAAGCAAAAATCTCATGCACATACGAAGAAGGAAGGGTACACAAAACCCTTCACCAATGCCTCCTGATCCAAAGGAGAAAAGGGAAGAAAATGAGAGAAATGCACATACTGTCACAAAGGATTCTTTTCAGAATCCACATGCATGCAAAAACAAATAGATCTGATGTCTCAAATACTTCAGAAAAACAACCTTGGAGATCGCATCCTCAAGGGTGAAAAGAAGAAGAAGCCAGAACATCGGAATTCCAGGAAAGGCAATTCTAGCCATGCCTTGATTGCCATCAACTCCTCTCTCGATGCCTGGATTGTAGACTCAAGAGCATCACATCACATGGCTGCCTCAGAAGCATTATATTCTTCGTTGGATGCATGCAAAGGTCCTCCTATTCTGATGGAGGACAACTCTTCTGTCGAAGTCATCGGCAAAGGAAGGATTGAACTCACCAACGGAAGCTTCGAGAACGTGCTGCATGTTCCCAAGCTTTCTGTCAACCTTCTCTCTATGTATCAGATGACGAATTCCAGCATCGAAAAAGTCATCTTCACATCAAATTCCATGGACATCTACGACATGCAAACCAACTTCAAGGTTGCTACCGGTGAGGTAAATCATCAGTCTAGATTGTATACATTTTCTGAATTCATTGAACCTGATTCTGCTTTACTGCTTACTCATGCTGATGAAAGTAGTAGGATATGGCATGAAAGGTTTAGACATTTGAATTTCAGATACATGCAACAACTTAGCAAGCACAAATTAGTTGATGGCCTACTAGACATCCATTTCTCCAAGGGAGTATGTGAGGGATGTGTTCTTGGAAAACACCCTCAAGAGAAATTCGACAAGGGAAAGTCTCAGCGAGCTTCCGCACCTTTAGATCTGATCCACAGTGACCTCATGGGTCCTTTTCCGCATCCATCAATCAGCAAAACGAGGTTTGTTCTCATTTTTGTTTATGATTTCTTACGTTTTACTTGGATCTACTTTCTCAGGCAAAAATCTGAGGTCTCTCAACACCTCAAAGATTTCAAAGCCTTGGTTGAGACACCGTCCAGAAAGAAGATCAAAGTCCTCCGAACTGATAATGGGGTAGAGTATGTGAATAATGAGATCCACAATCTTTTCCATGAGGTAGGGATTTAGTTGCAGCATACAGTTCCCTACACTCCATAACAAAATGAAGTTGTTGAGCAGAAAAACCGATCTCTAAAGGAGATGGCATTTTGCATGTTGCATGCAAAGTCACTACCACAGAGACTATGGGCTGAAGCACTTAACTGTGCAACATACATCCAAAACAGATCTCCCCATAGATTTGTCAAGGATAAGACCCCCTACGAGGCTTGGAGCGGCCTCAAACCAAAAGTGACCCACTTTCGTATTTTTGGTTCACGTGCATGGGCCAGGATTCCCTCTGAAAAGAGGAAGGCACTTGATCCACAGAGCACTGAGTGCATTTTTGTTGGATACCCTGACGGTGTGAAGGGATATCGACTTATTGATCTTTCCTTGGACCGGCTCATCATTGAGTGTAGTGTCCAATTCGAGGAAAGTGTCTCGCATGTACCTCAACAACCGCATCCAGACACCTTTACTCTTCCACCTGTCCGAGATGATGAGCATGCACATGCCGACTCTTCTTCAGACGAGAGTTCTGATTCAGAGGAATGAGAGGATTCAAATTCATATTCAGAGTCAGTACAGTCAGATGCAGAGTCAGAGCATCCAGATGCAGTTGCAGAGCCAGAGCAGAGGCCCAAGTGGGCACAGACTACTCTTCAGGATGTAGGGGATCTCGTAGGTGATCTAGCCGATACTAGGAAGACTCGATCTGATTTTGAGGAGCCTCCTATTGCACTCACTGCCACTGAACCATTGCCTTCCAGGAATCTTTTCTTGGTTCAGTCTTCAGATCCACTTGAGGTTGCTGGAAATCCCTTTTGGGAATCCACCATGCAAGAGGAGTACAACTCCCTCCTTGAGAACCAGACTTGGGATCTAGTTCCCCTTCCTTCTGGGATGAAACTTGTCAGATGCAAATGGGTCTACAGGACCAAGAGCACAGCGGATGGACTAATCAGCAGATACAAAGCCAGGCTTGTCACCAAAGGCTTTCAGCAGGTTCATGGTATTGACTATGATAAGACCTTCGCTCCAGTAGCACAGATGGATTCCATTCGATTGGCCCTTGCCATTGCGGCATCCAAGGGATGGGAAGTCCATCAGATGGACATGAAGAATCCATTTCTTCACAGTGATCTCTCTGAGGAGATCTACATGGAGCAGCCCCATGGATTTATGCAGGACTCATCTTTGGTCTGTCAACTGAAGAAGTCACTTTATGGCCTCAAGCAAGCTCTGAGGGCATGGTATGCCAATATGGAATCCTACCTGTTGTCACAAAACTTTGTACATTGTAAATCAGACCTGAATGCATACATGCTCAAGATGACTTATTCACTTCTACTTTTAGTTATGTATGTCGATGATTTGTTGATCACCGGTTGCTCGACTTCAGCGATTGCTGCAGTCAAGAGGATTCTACATGATAGGTTTTTGATGACGGACATGGGTCCGCTACACTTTGTGTTGGTTAATATACCCAATGCCACTATAAGATAATTTTCTGACCCTGGAATTTTGTCAAACAGTTGATAGAAATGCCCAATTCCCACTGTCAAACCCCTTCTATGTCTGTTGTAGCTTATTTTTTATGTTAATATTTTGTCAAACACTTTGTCGTCTTCCTCCAAAGCCCAATATAAACTCAATTTGTTGTTGTTATGGGTTGCATGCTGGTATAATAGTTTTGCAAACAATTTTGCATCCCTTGGAAGTATATTCAAGATAATATAGAACATAAATTGAACTATATATAGCAGGAACAATCCCACAACAAATGAAAGAGCCAATTATTATCCTCTAATTCAAAGCTAATACAAAAATACAACTCACAAATTTGTCTTGAAAATGTGGTCACTTGGATGATACAACTTGGCTGGAAGTTAGAGGCAGTGTTTGGCTATAACAACAAGGAAACTCCATGCGATACCATTGTAGAAATGAATCTTTCCACCCATAATTCATCCCCTTGTAATATACAACTTCCCAAGCAAGGAATCGACCCCTCCCTAACAACCAGTTCAACTCAGCTCAAATACAACGTGCCCATCAATGAAGTGGTTTCTACAGAAAGCATAAACTCAGCCCAACTTGGCCTCAATAGCTACCATATCCGCCTAGAAATAGAACTCGACCTTCCTAAAAAATAAATCGGCCCAGATAAGGAGAAATATGATGCCCCAACAAAGGATATAGCCCAACAACAAGAGAAAACGGCCCTGGGTAAGTAAACTCAGTTTCTGATAGTGATATTTGACCCCTTATTGTCCAACTCGGCCTCAAGGGATGAAGCTCAACCCCTTTCCAATAGATAAAGTCGCCCCCAAGAGATAGTTTGTCCATGTGATAGTTAACTCGACCCCAAACTACATAAGTTCAGTCCCTAATGAAGCAACTCGACCCTCCAATAATAAAACTCACCCAAGATGGAGAGATCATCCTAGAAAAAAAAGGTTCGACCTCCGGGCAGGGAGCTTGGTCTCCTTGCAGCAAAACTTGGTCTGTTATCCCCATTTATTATGGATAACTAAGGAGACGATGTCTCAAGGCCCTTAGGTTGCAAACATGGAGTACTGATAGATAGATGGCTAACAACGTCCACTTGCATAGAAAGAGACCCACCTCACCACCAAAGATCTCAGGATCATCAAGAGGGTATCCACCACATTAGTTGGCTTCCGCAAGACATTGGGTCTTGCTCCATGAGGTACAAGCCATGTATCATGGTAAGTTTCATTTCAATATTGGAGGCATTTGAGTTTGTTGCATTTGAAACTTCATTTGATTATGTAATGTCTTCTTGGAAATTATGTTATTTTCCTTGTTTCACCTTGGTGGTTGACATTGCACCCTAGTAAGTGGTCACCCTTAGGGATAGGTTTTATACTGGGAAGTCCCCTTGACAGGTCATCATACCATTACCAACCATACTTGCCACTTTCCACACTTCATCCCCTCATCTCCTTATCTTTTGGAATTTTCGGGTTCATTGACCCAAGAAGGGGTTGTCCCTCATTTTATGGGAAGAAGGGGATGAAGGCCTAGAGGGAAGGTAGCTGGAAAAAGATAAAAGCCTAATTATGAACCTTGCATATGCTCGCCCAAAGAGGTCTTGAGAGTAATGAAATTAATCTCCTAAAACATCAAAGTCCTACAAAAGAAAACACATAATATAAATGTCCCACTTGTTGAGGGATCTACACAAGGTGTGTTATAAGCTAGACTATACATGATTTATGGACAGTCATTTTCCAGTTGGAAAATAGTCCAGGTTGGGCAGTTCCTTTCCATTCCAAAAATTGGTTCGATATTTCTGACGGACAGTCATTTTCCAGTTCGGAAAATGGTCCATCAGATAGTCATTTTCGTAATGAAAATGGTTTGATATATTGTTGATGTACCATAGACAATGATTCCCCTTGTGGCCAGTGTGGGGGAATGGTCTAGGACAGTCATTCCTCTTGGCAGTCACTTTGAGTAGTGGTCAAGTAGAATGGTCCACCTCGTTGGGCAGTCATTCTTTCAAAGTTCACATTTGTGAGCAATTTCAAAGAATGGTCCATTTTGGAGGTTGGTGAAGGACAATCATTTCCATAGGAAATGGTATGGACAGTCATTCCCTAGAGAAAACTCATTCTCTCCAAGTTGAACAGTGATTAGTGTCGGAGGAATGGCCTAGTTAGGTGAATGGTCCAAGTTCAACAATTAGGCACATGCATTTTCTAGGGCAGACTCATTCTCTCCAGGTTGCACTGTGATTAGTGCCGGATGAATGGCCCAGTTAGGTGAATGGTCCAGGTTAATTAATTAGGGACATGCATTACCTAGGGAAGACTCATTCTCTCCAAGTTGCACTATTATTAGTGCCGGAGGAATGGCCCAGTTAGGTGAATGGTCCAGGCTCGTAAATAAGGGACAATTATTCTTCTATGTTTGGGAAGAATAGTCCAGATAACCCATGGATGATGTTTTACTTTATGAGGGAAGATGCTCTTCCATATCTCACATATGTGAGTGGAAGAATGGCCCAAATGACTCAATTTGTATCATGATATTGTTTATGCAGGTTGATATCAGATGATATTATTATTGTGGAGACCGTATGTCTCTAGACAGTAGTTGTATGCTACTGTGGTGGATGTGATCCACTGATAGTGATTGTGTGTCATTGGTTAGTAGTCGTGTGCTACTAGGAGTGGTTGTGTACCACTAGGTAGTAGTTATGTACTACTATGGATAGACACAGTTGTGTTCTATTGGATGGCATTGTTCTGATTTCCATGGATACCATCACTAGTGTTGGAGATGATTTCCAGCTAGATGGATAGTCAATGTGCTGATGGGTAGACATTCTCCAGGCGAAGAATGGTCCAGGCAGGACAAATTGTTGGTGGACAGACATCCTTCTTGTGGAGGATGGTCTAGGTTGAAAGATTATTGGTGCATATACATTCTCCATGTGGAGAATGGTCCAGGTTGATAGATTGATGACGTACCATGGACAACTATTCTTCTAGGATGTTTGTTTGGATTAGAAGAATGGACTGTCTCCCTGAGTTCACAGTAGTGACCAAAGTGGAAATATTGGTACATAACATATATTTTCCCCGAGTTCACAATAGTGGTCGGAGGGAAAATAGTCCAGGATAGTCATTCTTCTAGGACGTATGTCCAGATTAGAAGAATAGTCCTTGTAGCCCATGGCGTGACTTCCAGCATTTGTTGGAAAAATTATTCTTCTAGGACATATGTCCAGATTAGAAGAATGGTTCTTGTATTACTCTGTGGAGTGAGTGATTTTTCAGCATCATGCCCGATTACTCAGATAGAGTATGGCTTCGAGAGATGATGCAGTTGGTGCTATCAGATGATGTTGATAGTGATGATGTTGCTCGTGAGTTGATCTACATGATCATGAGATAGTCTGTGTGGCTATGATGATGCTACCAGTTGAATGGTCTATTTGTGCTCAAGACCATTGCCTTTAATACCTCCCTAGCTAGGAGGGAGTGTTGATATTATGGTAGTTGCGGGAGGTATTAACCTCTCAGTGTAACCTTTGACGAGACTAGAATATTATGGGAAGCAAGAGAAAACCTAGAAGGCATGTCGGCTCAATAAAAGAATTAATCTTTAAGTGTTAACCTCTAAAAGAAGAAGTCGGCATGGATTGGTGACAAAGAGCACTATAAATAAGAGGGTGCTAGAGCTCATTTGTCACTCTTACTCTCACAACTGCATAAGACTAGTGGTGTGCAAGTTTATAGAGGGAGTGCAATTGCAGTTGTTGCAACTAGGATTTTGGTTTTTAGTTGGACTTTCTCTTGGTTATGGTTTGGACTTTCTGCTTGGTCTTTGGTTATTCTTTCTCGGTGCACTAGCCTTGGAGAAAGGTGCACTAGCCTTGGAGAAAGGTGCACTACCTTGGTTGGCTATTGGTCTGCTTCCAGAATTATTCTGTCTGTCAAGGTTAAGGTGCTCGGGGGTGGCCTTTGTGCCTATGGTTGGGTGACAATATTGCTATATTGTCTATGGAAAAAT
>ML780302.1:0-61292 GCA_009831015.1 Picea engelmannii
ATATATATATATATATATATATATATATATATATATATATATATATATATATATATATATATATATATATATAAAGTACCTTTTCTTGTAAATTTGTCTCGGTTGTTCGTGAAGTATTTTGCCCTGTTTTCTTGGACTCTTCGAATGACTTGAGCTCAGACACACTTACAGGTAAGTTAAAAGTTCATTGTCCTAGTCTTTTTAATACTTTCACTTCTTAGGAAAAGCTCGCGTTGGATGTGTCTACACAGCTTGGGACTGAGTCTGATAGCCCTCCATGTGACCCTACTCCAACTTCTCTGCTTGTTTTGGAGTTTTTAGAGTACCATTTGACATTTGGGTTGGGCTTTGAGCCCTTGAGAGATATCTCCCTTACTTCGGGGGTAGTCAAACCTGCATACGATTCGGTAAGGGCCCACTCTACTTGTTCGAAACCCAGGGTATGTCTCTCGGTATCTGTTAATCATCTAGTTGATGTGGGGGATACCTTTCCTGAATCCCAAGAAACAAAAGAGATCATAGAGATAGGGGAAGACATGGGGGGGACTGAGCCCTACATACTTTCTAGTTATCAGGAGGCAGACCCAGGCGATTGTTCACTTGGGGAGATGTTGGAGTCTTTAGTTCCTTCTATTCGGGAGGCCGATGCCACAGTGTCACTCATGACTTATCAAGGTAATAGTATCTTACCCTTACCGGGCTCTACTAATTTAGTGAACCTTTCTGAACTCCATTGTGGGGGAGTAGGATGAAGTTATGCCTGGTCTAAAGGGTTGGGGTTTGAGACTTCCTCAATTAAGATGAGAAGTGCCCGAAAGCGGGCTATTCTCTTGGTGACTGCACTTATTGAAAGCACTTCTTCGACTACAGACTCTGGGGCGCTTAGAGGCATGAAAGCCCTTGCTCAAGCCAGATCATGATCCTATTATCCTTAAATATTCGTGGGGTGGGAGGGACCCTTAAACGAGCCTCCATGCATAGAGTTTGTAGAAAATTTAAGCTGGATGTGATCTTATTACAAGAGACACTCATAGATGAAGATAAGGCTTGTCTCTTCATGGTGAAATTTGTTCCTAGTTGGTGTATTTGCATGGTCAGTTCTGTTGGAAATTTGGGTGGGCTCCTGGTTGCATGGGACCCGAATAAGTTTATGTTGGCTCCTTCACTATGTAGTGGGGTTATTATGCTCAAAGGCATCTCACTTGAAAACAAACAGGATATTTGTATTTTAAATGTTTATGGGCCCTGTGTTGAGAGAAAGATTTTTTGGGATTGGGTGGCTCTGGGGGTTTTACTAGACTCTAAGAATCTGATTCTTGCACGTGACTTAAATTTCACTTTAGGAGTTGATGAAGTCTGGGGTGCGGCGGCATAGTTGGACAAAAATGTTGTTTATTTCAAGAGTATGTTGCTGGATCATCATTTGATTGACTTGTTATCGGTCAAGATTGTTCCCACCTGGAGGAATGGTATAAGCGGCAGGGACAATATTTCAAAGCGTCTGGATAGAGTACTTGTCTCAGAAATCCTTTTAAATGTCGTGGGTAGGTATCGGTCTTGGGTGAATCTTCCATTTGTCTCAGATCATGCACTAGTGGCAGTTCAATTCGACTTTCAACTTTTTCCAATGGCCTATCCTTTTAAATTAAATCCTTCTTGGTTGAATGAGGCAGACTTTGAGCCTATTGCTTGTGATGTTTGGCGGGATCCTAACGTTTTAGTGGAAACAGAGGTTCAGATCAGGTTTGCTTGGAAGCTGAAAGTTTTAAAAGCTCGGATCAAAACTTAGGCGTGGATTAGATGGTTTGAACAAAAAAAAATATTATCCTCTCTTGAAGAGGATATCAGGGTCACTCTAACAATTTTACCAAGGTCTAGGCTTTACCCTATCAATGATTGCAGATTGAAGTATTTGGAGACTGAACGCAACCGCCTTCGACTCATCGAGGAAGAAAATTGGCGACAAAGAAGTCGTGCAGTTTGGTTAAAATGTGGCAGCCGGAATACTATGTACTTTCATAAAGTTGCTAGCGTTAAGAGGAATCAAAAACATCTCTGGGATATCTGGGATGATCTGGGGCAGGAACATAGAGGTCAAGAAGCTCTTAAGACCGAGGAAAACATTTTTTTCAAAAAATTATTTACTGGGGATCCCCATATCTCTCCTGCGGATCAATTTAATCTTGTACAACTGTTTCCTCATTATATTTCCGTCGAGGATTCTACTCTTATTGACAGACTGATCACTAAACAAGAAATTTTGGATATTTTGAAACTCTTTGCAATTGACAAAAGTCTAGGTCCGGACAGATGGACAGTTGAGTTTTATTTGAAATTTTTTGATGTTGTGTGAGATGACTTGGTGGACTTAGTTGAAGACACAAGGACTAGAGGGAGGATCAAAAGTTCCTTAAATTCTACATTTTTTTCACTAATCCCAAAGGAGAATAATCCTCGGACCTTTGGGGATATAAACCAATCGTGATTTGCAATCTATACTACAAGGTGATTTCTAAGGTTATTGATAATAAGATAAAACCAATACTTTTGAGGGAGATTTCATGTGAACAACTTGGGTTCTTGAAGGGCAGGCAAATTCTGGATGCCATTGGTAGAACACAAGAATGTATTCATAGTATTAAAGCTAGAAAACAAAAAGCTCTGATTCTCAAGTTGGATCTTAGGAAAGCTTATGACTGTGTCAATTGGGATTTCCTTCGCATGATACTTGTTCAAACGGGTTTCAGTGTTCATTCTATAAATTGTATTATGAGTTGTGTGGTTAGATCCTCATTTTTAGTTCTGATCAGTGGGGAGGCCTCTCCTTCCTTCACTAGCGAACGGGGATTGCGCCAAGGATTTCTGCTCTCGCCATTGCTCTTCATTCTTGTGATGGAAAGCACCAACCTCCTTTTAAAAAAGGGACAAGCGGAAGGCAATTTAACAGGCATTAAGGTTTCTAGAATTATTAAAATCCTTCATCTTATTTTTGTTGATGATGTTCTTATCATGTCTAAGGCTTCTCTGGATGAATGGCAGGTGATAATATCATTGTTGGAACTGTTCTATTGTGCTTCGGGATTAAAAATTAGTCAACAAAAATCGACATTTCATTTCTCTGGGATACATGGAGTAATTCTGGAACAATTCAAGTCTTTGTTTTCTTTTAATTTTGTGGAGATTTATGTGGTTTTTCATTACTTAGGGTACTTTATAAAAGAGGAGAAGAGTACCTTTGATGATTGGAGATGGATTATCGTAAAATTTTTAAAAAGGATCAAACAGTGGTGCAATCGGTGGCTAACACTTGGTGGAAGATTTACACTTGCTAAATTGGTTCTTGAAACTCAAGTCGTCTATTGGATGACCCTGGTGGCAGTTCCAACCTTTGTCCTCACTAGAATCTGTATTCTTATCTTTGATTTCCTCTGGTAAGCGAGTGGAAAGACACGGGGAACACATATTTGTAGCTGGGAGATGATAGCAAAGTTGGAACACCTGGGTGGATGGGGTCTTTAAAATATTTTCCTTTTTAATCGTTCTCTGGCAACAAACTCTTTATGGCGATTTTTGTTTAAGTAAATCATTTGGCAACAAGTGGTCAAGGATAAATATTTCCCATATTTTTCTGTGGCAGCCTGGCTTCAGTCAACTTCGCCTTTCCAAGATGTAGCTTCACAGATATGGAAAAATTTGCTGAAGTCTTTACCTACCATCACCTGGTGGATTAGTTGGAATCTTGGGAATGGTTCCTCGATCTTAATTGGTTTGGATAAGATCTTGGGGATAGACTACCCTTATTTATTATCTCCAGAACTTCGTGAGGCTCTGAAGGTGAAAATCATTTGTTATCTTTATCAAGCTTCGGCTCAGGCCTCGTTGGGTTTGGTAACCAATCAATGGAAATCTAGTGGCGACTTAGAGCTCAATGGAAATCTGGTAGTGGAATGGTTTACATACTATAAGGCTCTCAATCTTTCGGGGATTCAACTTCATCCTAAAGAGGACTCACTTATTTGGAAAGGGGGTGATCATTCGGGTGTTATCACTGTTAAAAACGTTTACAATGCCTTGGCAAAGGAATATTGGTTGACTCTTATTACAGGATGGCGAAGACAACTTTGGACTTGGGATCTGGCACACAAGATAACAAATTTTTTATGGCTAGTGCTGGAGAATAAAATTCTTTCTTGGGAAAATATTAGAAAACGAGGTTGGGAAGGACCGAGTTTATGTTCCTTGTGTTTTAGGGATGAGGAGACAATTTCACATATTTTTTTAAGTTGTACCTTCTCTCAAAAAGTATGGCCTTCTCTGTCTACAGTTTACAAGTTTACTTCAAATTGGGGAGGTAGCTCCTTAACTCATTGTTTTTAAAAATAGCTTAAGGTGGAGAAAGCTCGAAGTACTCTTCTTGCATTGATTTGCTGGTTTATATGTTTGGCTAGGAACAAATGTATTTTTGAATCCCGTAGAACTATTGTTCAGGGAGTTGTTTACCAGATCCGAGGCATGTTGGATGCTACTAGTGCTTGAATCCCTCTCTCTCATTTTCCCAAAAGGAAAAAAAAAAACACCTGATCTTTACATGCATAATATTTTTTGGTTTGATGGTGCTGCACAAAACAATGGCACTCTGTGTGGAGCTAGAGGTATCATAAGGATTGGGGGGAACACTTTCTATAGGTGGACTTTAAATTGTGAGATGGGAACACATACCAAGGCATAACTTCTTGGTGTGTGGGCAAGTTTATCTTTAGCACACAGACTTGGCATTAACCAGCTTTAGGTATTAGGGGATTCTAAGATAGTGGTGGATTGGTTAAATCATAAGTGTATTCTTTATGTTACTTCACTCATGGGTTGGATGAATAAGATAAGGATTCTCATTACACTCTTCAAAGTTATTATATTTGAACATATATATATGGAAGAGAACAAGGAAGAAAATACACTATCAAAAAAACCCCTCCAGGTTCTGAAAGGGAGGATCCACTTCAACAAATGGCAGGACAACCAGGAGGGCCCCCTTCTTTCTCTGCGGCTTTATATATGATATAACTAGTACCTGGGGATGTCTTTGTCTTCTTGGTTATTTTTTATTTATCATTGGTACTTTTTGTAACTTGACATTAGTCATTTTGGACTGTCCAATGCAATTTATTTGCAAATTTTGGACTGTTTACATAAGGATAGAGAATGATTAGTAAATTTTTTGAGTAAATTTTCGGAATCTTGTAAAAACCACAAACGATATTTGAAGGGAGATTTTATCCTTAGTTGAAGGCCACTTCTGGGCATTGTATTTTGAACTCATGTACTCTCTCATGAGAATAACATATATTAAATATATATTGAGAAATTTTCTACTGAAAAAAAAGTAATCAAATCGCTACACGAAAAAATCCTATATTTTATTAACAAAAAAGTCTCACACACCATTTTTTTAATATCTAACTAAATTATAACCTCATCATTAAATTATTATTTATTTATTTTTCTAATAAAATAATTTATATTATATCTTTTTATAGTCTTTATCCACTAGTCATACGTTTATAATTTTTTATCTTTTATAGTTTTTATAAACGTGTGGATATTGTAGTCTTTTAAAATTAAATATTATATATTAATATTTAAAAAAGAGTAATGATAAAAATATTACATATTTGAGATGTGTGATTTTTCATTCTATTTTATTTTTTATAAATAAAATTATAGCTTGATTATTTAAAAAATATATACATCAAATCACCAATGTGTTTGGGTCAATCCACAACAACCACAAAAAGAGCTCCATGTCATCACAGGAAGAATGTGACTAGTCATAGGAAGCATTGAAAGATTAGGTACTCCATAACGCATAATGGGTTTCCCTTTTAGCATATAGATGTATAAGATGATTGTGCAGGGTGTGCGTTGTGTGTATGCAACTAGTTTTCATTTTATTTTATTAAGTATACGTTTTATTAATATTTTTTTGTTAGGCAAAGATTATAACTTAATGTCACACTAAATTTATGTATGCTATTTTTTTTTGTTTGTGGAATAAGAAGTCACATTTGATATATGAGATTTTCTTATTATTGGAATATGGAATTTTTTTTGCATAATTATTTTACTATTTAGTTTACACAGATGAATATATTCAAATTTGAACTTATAATCTTTAAAAAGAAAACACGTATTCTTAACCATTAAATCCACAAAAAATGTATTCTATCATATTAAAAAACTTTACTTACATAATTGAAAATTAACTGAGATTATTATATTTATTATATAATAATAACATAGATGATGATAATAATTAGATGGCCTTGGGCTCCATCCAGTTGGATAATTATGATGATTAGATGGCCTTGGAATTTGGTTTCATCTTTTATTCAATACTTCATTTATATATATTTTTAATAATATGTTTAGAGGGCATAAGCATGGTTCGTTTTTTGGTATGTAACTAAAGTTAAAGGCCATTGACCAAGTTATAGATTTTATTTCCTGGAATTCAATGCTCAAGGCCAAGGGCATGTTAATATATAGTTATAAACTTCTTCATTTTGTTGCGAAAAATGATACACACCTTGAGTTTTCTTAGTCAAATTAAATACTCCAAGATGAGATTCTCTTGTAAAACCTTTAGCCTTGTATGTACTTATATTTTGCCTTCTATAATATAAATAATTTTTATTTTAATTTAAAAAAATAAAAAATAGAAATATTTTTAATTTAATGTATTTTCGATTTAAATATATAATTTAAAATGTTTGAATTTTCATGGAAACAATTAACTAGCACTTCCCTTTGATTATTCAAGAGATTAAGAGTTCAGATCACCTTAAATGTTTCTAATGTAAATCTATTAACATTGATTATGATGATAAACCCAATTGGTCTCTCTCTTTGGTGCTTGTTACTTCTAGTACTTTTTGTGATTTAGTTTGAAATAACTAGAACATAGTTTTTTTGGTATTTTCTTTTTTTCAACATGTTGGAAATCAAAATTTTTGTTTGGGGTTAGTCTGGCCTGGTATTTTCCCCTTCAGTTTCCTTATGAAAGGTATATCGAAAACAATCATGGATAATCAGTATATGAAAGAAGATTGAAGTGTTCTTCGCAAGCATGAAGAAATCAATTAGGACAAGAATAGTTCTCTAATGTCAATCTTCAAAATCATTGAGTTAGAGTAGGCCAACATCACAAACAATGCGAACATTATGAATCTTATCCTTCTTCAGAAGCAACATATTGATTCTTTGGAAGATGAGTGTAACAAAATTCATTCTTTGGTTCTCTCTCAGTGTTTGAACCCCCTCTCTCCCGCTTCTGATAACCATGGTACTAGGAACTTATTGTAAGAAGGATTAGTGGAGTATGAAATAATTTATTAGAATTTTGCTCCTATGGAGATTGAAGAACCAAACTCCTCTCATTTAGGAGAGGGGCAGAAAGCACAAGGCAGTGTTGACTATTGAATGTCCTTGAATGTTCTTTTGAGTTGTAAGTATTTTTTGTCAACTTGTAAAGAAAGTCACTACTAGAAACACATAGAAACCCTATTTGGAAAAGGTGTTAAGGTATATATTAGTTATTTCATAAATATGTATAGTCTTAATGCAATCCTTGAACTTCGTTGAATATAATCATAGCTAACTTCAACACAACCATCTTTTAAATTAAAATAAAAAAAAAATTGGTTAAAAAAAATTGATTATGATACTTGATTTAATAAAAACATCACATAAAATACACAATAAAAATAATTAACTAAAAAATCAACTTGAAAACCTCCTACATAAAACTCAAAACACTTAACGATTAAAATAATCCATAAAACTAATTTTTAAATTAATTTATATAAATTGTTATTAATTAATATAATTTAAAAACTATTTTGTATAATTCATGTCAAACTTGTGCATAATTCAAAGTCTACTTCCATTATTGGATCCCAACTTTTTCTAATAATATAGAAAGAGGTTTTTTAAAACCTACTAAATACCATATATTTTTTATTTAATGAATTGATGATATTATATTGTCTTTTGACTTAGAGACTTATAAAAAAGGGATTATTATGAAGATGACTTCTTAAAAAATAATTAATTAAATCCCAAATTGTAGGATTATTTGAATTATAAAATATAAATTTTACCATATATATGCTAGTTTTTACTTGTGAAGTTTAGGGAACTTGTAATGGATCATATATTTGAAAATAATTTATTGTCTATAATAATGTAAATTCCGTTCATCTTATTTAAGTTTCAAAATGAATTATTTTTATAATCATGTATAAAAGGTAATATCTTTTCAGTATGTATAATTGTTTTATTAATTTAAAGATAGTTATAATATTAATTTAACATTTTTTTGGTACGAGGTTAAATTATAGTTACCGAGGATAATATTTAGTTTTGTGATTAAGGTTAGTTATTACTAAAAATTATATGATTGTATTAAAAGTAGTCTAAGTGAAAACTATGAGAAATATTTTATTTCCTTCAGATATTATCTATGTTGAAATCACCTTCTAATATTGTAATAAGATTTAAAATTGCTTTTGATTGGTTAATAATTCATCTTTCTCGAGGGTAAGGAAATGGCTTAATAGCCTAGGACCCAAAGGCATTTAGGAGATGTGAATTATGTCCCCTTATGAACCAACAACAAGTTACTAATTGAAAACAAAATTATGATAACTTTTGTCACCTTCAAAATATATACAGATAAATAAATAGTAAAACTAATATTAATAACTCCAATAAATACCAAAATTAATTTACTTTCAAAATGAACTATTTTATAATTGAAGTATGAAATGATATTTATTTTTCATATATATATATATATATATATATATATATATATATATATATATATGGAAATTGTACTTCCATGCTAAACCTAACATAAGAGAGGAAGCCATATTTAAGCTAAAAATAAATGGCAAATCAAACATAGAGTACACAAAGAATTTACCTTGGAAACCCAAATGCGAAAACCAACATTCATTGAGCATCTTTCTCTCTTGTTGTCTTATTCATTCATAATAAAAGGTTACATGCATAACCTTGGTATATACCTAAGACACAATCAACATTATACCTTTTTTCTTTGCATAAGAATAACCTTGTATCCAATTCAGTTTACATCTACATGACCAACAACCTACTAGTAGGAACATCCAAGATTGATCATTAAATATTATCAATGATTGGTTGATACAATCTTACAACACACCTTATTTATAGGCTTTACAATAGGTAAAACCCTAAATAAAGGCACCCAAAAATGGTTATAGATCTATGCAGATCATTGGCTACAAATCTCGTGAATATCAGGATTATGTTACAGTCGACTACTGGTTGACCTTCATTTGGTC
Source organism: Picea engelmannii (assembly GCA_009831015.1). Classification (NCBI taxonomy): domain Eukaryota; kingdom Viridiplantae; phylum Streptophyta; class Pinopsida; order Pinales; family Pinaceae; genus Picea; species Picea engelmannii. The sequence continues at coordinate 9,387 of ML780302.1, forward strand.
TTCAGTCAGTTTCCACATGACCACCTATCGACCTCTTGTTGATTGACCTCTTCAACTTGCTATCGATTACTTCGAATTCAACTTTGCTTGGTCGATCCACTTCGACCTTCGACATTCACTCCCAGTCGATCCACCTCGACTAGAGTTTCACTGCAAAGAAGATAACAACCTAGTATTCTCCCACTTGTTGTCTTCTTTGTTGAATTGGGAGTTTCCTGAATTTTTTTCCATAGACCTAAGGCAACAATGCCCATTGCCTCTCTGCACTAAGAGAACTTCACAACACTCACAAACTTGGTCAAAGAGCCTGCTATGTTTTCCAACGTGTCTACTTTCTGCAACATCTTGTTGCTTTCCACCATGTCTTTTACAAAATGGTATTGTACATTGATATTCTTAGTATTGGAATGATAATTTGGGTTCTTTTCCAGAGATATTGCACTTTCACTGTTGCAACTTATTTTCATAGCTCTCTGCTCAAACCTGATTCCTAAACACACTTGTTGCATCCATACTGCTTCTTTGCTTCCATGAGTGGCGACCATGTATTCAACTTTTGTGATTGAAAATGATACAACCACTTGTTGCTTACTCATCTAGCTAATTTCTCCACTGAACATCTTGACTACATATCCATTGGTCGACCTTCATCGATCCAGATCTCCAGCCCATTCGACGTCAACAAAGCCATGAATATATAGTTCATTTTCGTCTCTAGGTTTCCCTTAGTAGCATATAGTATAGTCTTTTATGCCACACAAATACTTGAATACTCTATTGATAGTTGTCCAATGCTCCTTTCCATGTTTCTACATGTATCTACTCAAAACTCCCACTCCATGGGAATTTTTTGGTCAAGTGCAAACCATTACATACATTATAATACCAATAGCACTTTCATAGGAACACATGTTGTATCCTCTATTTCTTCCTGTGTATTTGGACACTATTCAATAGTTATCCTTGCTCCCATGGGGATTTCCACCTTTACAGGTTTGCAATCTTGCATGTTGAAACATTTCAAAAATGTCTTAATATACTTCTTCTGATTCAACCAGAGCCTTTTATCTGCTCGATCTCTCTTGATCCCCATTCCCAGAAAGAAGTTTGTTGCACCGATATCCTTCATGTCAAACTTGGAGGATAGTTGCTTCTTCACCTCCTTTGTTGTGTCCATGTTGTTTCCAATCAACAACATGTCGTTGACATACAATTCTACTTATATGAAATTCCCACCTTCTTTCTTGGAATATATGTAACGATCAACTTTACTTCTCACAAATCCCAAACTAAGGATGTATGTGTCAAACTTTTGATAACACATCCTTGGTGATTGTTTTAGACCATAAAGAGATATTTTCAATTTGCACACCAAATGTTTCTTTCCCCTTACTACAAATCCTCCAGGTTGTTTCATGTAGATTTCTTTTTCCAAGTCCCCATGTAGGAATGTTGTCTTCACATATATCAGTTCTATTTCCAGATCAAATGCTACAATGAGAGACATTAGTACTCTAATGGAAGTTAATTTTTCAAAAGGAGAAAAAATATCACAGAAGTCGATTCCTTCAACTTGGGAATATCCTTTCTCTACCAATCAAGCTTTGAATTTCTCGACTTGACTTGTTGTGCTCATATTCTTCTTGAATACCCACTTGGTACCAACGATCTTTCTTCCAATAGGTAATTCGACTAAATACCATGTCTCACTCTTATGCAAGGATTTCATCTCTTTGACCATGGCATCCTTCCAGAGTCTACCCTCTATCGAGTCGATTGCCTCTTTGACTGACTTGGGCTCCTCATAAGTGGCAGTTAACACAAATATGGAACAAAAGTCGGGTGGGCTATACCTTTCGACTGGTTTTATTACTTGTTCATACCTTCTTACAACCGGGGTTGGTTGTTCCATCTCTTCATTTGATTCAATTGACTCATCTAAATCATTTTCTTCTTCATTACTCAGTTCAAAACGCACCTTCTCTAGATTATTATTTGTTTTAACCACTTCAGAATAGGATTTCCTTCTAACTTCTCTGAAGACCACATCTTGATTGTACATTGTTCTCCTTGATGTAGGATCCTAGAACTTATATCCTTTCATTCCTTCTTTGTCTCTAATGAAAATACACTTGACTTCCTTCTTATCCAGCTTGCTCCTTTTTTCCTTGGGAACATGAAAAAATGCATCACAACCAAACATTTTGAGATGTGAAAGTGAAGGATTTTTACCAAACCATACCTAATATGGAGTTAATTTGACTAGCGCTAACAAAGGAGACATATTCACCATATATTGTGAAGTGTCGACTGCCTCTTCCTAGAATTCTTGTGTGAGCCCAACACCAATGAGCATGCTTCTTTCCTTTTCCATCAATGTTTTGTTCATTCTTTCAACAAATCCATTTTGTTGTGGGTTATATGTTGTGGTATTTTTGCATGCTATGCCACACTTCTTGTAGAATTGCTCAAAATCCTTTCCACATAATTCACCACCATTATCAATTATCATCACCTTGATCTTCTTATCTATCAAGTTTTCCACAAGAGACTTAAACTCTTTGAATTTCTCAAAAGCATCTTATTTATTCCTCAGGAAATATCTCCATGTCTTCTTGAAAAAATCATCCATGAAGGAGAAATAATACAAGGATACACCAATTGTAGGTACTGAAACAGTGCCAAACACATTACTATGAACCAATTCTATAATCCCCTTTTCCCTTGTCTCTCCAGATGGGAACCTCACTCGACTTTGTTTTCCATATATACAATGTTCACAAAAATCGACTTCTAAATTGCATTTAGGAAAATATTCGACCATACCTTTGCTATGCATAGATCGAAGTCCTTTTTCTCCAATATGTCCCATCCTCTCGTTCCATAACATGGTTGGGTCAACTTGACAAAGTATTGTCGATTTGGTTTGAATCGACTCAACTCAATTCGATTCGAAGATGAGTCGACTTAAGGAACAATGATGTTGTTGCATCTAGTCGAGTCGACATTCCCTAATAACTTGTATAGGGTTCCAATATGAACTCCTTTCATTAAGACCATCAAAACTATGACCATTTTTCACATATCCTCCTGAAATAGAGTGTGCACTTCTGCATCACTCATCTTACTAAAAAATATCATGATTCTTTCCAAGCCCGAAATATGTAACACACCTAGAAGGGTTATACTTCTCCCATCCTACGGTATCAATCGAACTCTTCCCCGTCTGATAATTTTGGTTGTAATGATCCTGTAATGAATTCCATTAGCTTCAAATTGCAATCCCTTTTATAATGCCCAACTTTACCTCATTTCCATCATTTTCTCGTTGAATGAACAAGGGATTTAGATCTACCCTTTGACTAAGAATTTCTATCAGATAATTTTCCTTTATCTCTCTCAACCGACCGACCTCTCACCATTAAAGCATCTTTGGGAAATCCTCCCATGTTCTTCCTTCTCATTTATTCTGATAAAAAATATGCAACCACATCTTCTAGCACTAATGTGGTTGAATTACTCCCTATAGACATGACTAAGCTGTACTAGGAGTCTAGAAAAAAACATAATAGGCTAATACATTTTTCCTCCTTAGTGATTTTAATATTCACAGAAGATAACTGGATTATTATGGTATTAAACGAATTTAAATGCTCAATTACTGAACTTCCCTCACTCATCCTCATAATATACAATTTATTTATAAGGAATAACTAATTTTCCAGATATTTCAACTAGTACAAGCTTCCCAACTTTTCCCACAGTTTCTGGGCTAAGTCTTCACCTGAGATGTTCAATAGCACCAAATCTACAAGACAAAGTCAAATTGTACTCATTTCCCTTCTCTTGAGTTTCTCCCAATATTCCCTTGACATACGTGTCATAATGGTACCTATATAGACTACTTCCCATTATTCTCAATTTACAAGGAGATCTTCAATTTTAAGCTTCCAAAGCTCAAAATTCCGACCATTGAATTTTTTGTTCTCTATTCTCGAGCAACTTGCCATTATTTAAGAACAACTTTAAATATCTATGACTTATGACTCTTACTAAACCTACGATTTAGCTCAGATCCAAGGCTATTAAACCAAGCTTTGATACCACATATAAGGAAATTGTACTTCCGCGCTAAACCTAACAAAAGAGAGGAAGACATATTTAAGCTAGAAACAAATGAAAAAGAAAACACACAGTACACAAAGATTTTACCCTGGAATCCAAAATGAGAAAACCAACATTCCTTGAGCATCTTTCTCTCTGTAACGTCCCGCTCTTGTGCTCACATGATTTGACTTATTCTTTGAGGACACTTTTGTGCAAGTGATCTGGTTCATTATATGATTGTTTTCTTCACTTATGGATTATGATGATGATGTTTATGGATTATGATGTTATGTTATTTGATTATCTATGTATAGACAAATGTTGTTGACGGGTTCTCCTGACTGTGTAGGAAATTGATAGATTGGGGATGCGATAGCATTAGCAGACCTCCTTGGACTCTGGATCGAGTCAGGGAGTGGACTGTATATTGATGTAGGAGCATCACCTTACAAGTCAACAATGAAAGTATGGAGGCAAAGGAACGACATCTCAACAAATGACAAAATTTCAAATCAGAAATTAACTCAGAATTAAATCGGGTTGTTGAGATATTTTGTAAACAACATTTTAAATATGTAACTTGCTTGTAAAGTCTTACTGAATGTAAGGGATTGCAGATATGGAGTGTTGACTCTTATTTGGAAATAACTGTTACTTATTGTAATAGGACAGATTAGGTAACCTCTATGAGTTGATAGGATAGGTTGCATACAAGATGAGAGAGCTCATGGAGCTAGGTCTTTAGATAGTTGTTGTTTCATTATAATAGATAGACAGAGTAGAGAGAATGAGATAGAGATAATAGAGATCAATAGAGCATAGTAGAGTAGAAGAAACACTATGTAATTTGTTTTCATGAATGAATAGAACAGAAAGAATTGTCCCAAATCCTTGGACTGTGTTCATTTGATGTATGATTGAATGACTATGATATTCTATGTGTTTGGTTATTTTCATTTTCGTTCATGTATGATTGTTCGAGAGATTGATTGTATGAGTTTGTGACAAAATTGGATAAGTTTCAATTGTTTCTCTTCTAACACTCGTATGCAAGTTGTGCATCTCAAACGCAAGGAGTGCGTCGACTGAGTCTTGGAGTGGCTCAGAGAAGTTCAGAGAGAACAAGGGGAACTTAGAACAGGTGCAAGGTGTGCACAGCATCGTGAAACGACCGAGTGTCAAAGAACCCAAACCAGAGGAATGTCGGGTGGGTGAGAAGAATTTCTTTCTAAGAAATCCTTTGATTTGAGTTATCAAAATCTCGAGAACGCAAGGTGTGCGTGGGAGATTGAAATCCTTTTAAGGACCGAAGCTCAGAAGAGATAAAAAATTTCCTGAGTGTTGACGAGATCCAAAAGTCAGACTTGTAGAAATAATAAAGGTTCAGAACCTTTGAATATTGATAAATCTTCCAAGCAGGGAGATATGAGAAGCTCAGGAGGAGGAACGACCGTGATCATTAGATCACAGTGAAGAATATCGACAGTTGTCGGATCAGAGGAAGGTGCAAGAACCTTAGCACTTCGCAACACAAAGGAGAGAGAACCTATCGGGGTTGAACTTTGATATTTCTGGAAACCGAAGAGCAGGAACCCCGAAGTAGAACCTCATTCATCTGATCGCAAGAGAAGATCTGAGTCATCATATTGTTCAGGGTGAACTCTGAGCATTGGATCGCTAGAGAGGATCTATACCATCAGATATTGTGAAGTCCAAGAGGAAGCAAGTTTGAAACTTGAAACACCCAAAGCGCGGAGATTCGAAGAGCCAGAGTGAATATGGATCGTTGATCCAAGAGGATACGTGTCGATAGATCGGAATATCCAGACGAAGGTGGAGGTTGAAGCATTGAAACATCCAAAGTATGAATACCTGAAGAGATGAGAGTCGTCGATCTATGAGGAGACACTTGGAAGCAGATCTTGAGCTCCGGGAAAGTTGAAGTGGGTTTTTTCAGTTTGAGAACTGAGATTGTCGAAGTGCAAAGACCCGTAGTAATATCTAGACTGTGAGATCTAAGGGAGACGTGGTGCGAATCCTTGGATTCCATGTAAATTCCCGAAGTGATTTGTAGCCGTCGGATCTAAGAGGGATGTTGCATAGATCCATGCATTCCGGGTAGAGACCCGAAGAAATCCTCAATCGTTAGATCAGGAGGACACGCGTCAGTGGATCACAGACTATGGGTAAAAGTCATTGGGGAAAAGGAAGTTTGAGATTTGAGATTTCAGAATTCTGGAGACCCAAAGGAGATCTCGATTATCGATCGAGAAGAGGGTCACATGACCATTGATCTGTGTTGAAAGTTCAAACATCCATAGTGGAAGAATAACCGTTGATTGAATAGGACAGGTGTCTACAGATTGTCAACTCTAGGAGATTGGAGTACGGAGGAAGCTGGGTTTGAGATTTCAAATTCCTGAAGTCCAGAGTTGTGAGAGAGATCATAGTCGTTGATTGAAGGAGGGCATATCTAGTCTGTAGATTCAAAGGGTGCAGATATGAACTGTCAATTCATACATTATCATCAAGATCATAAGATTGACGATCCCGTAGCATTGCGGGAACATGAGTTGCGCAGAGTTTAAAATATTGAGGGCGGGCCGCAATTCAAACCATGGTTTCATCAGAAGGACACATGGAAGCTTGAGGATAATTGTGGGCCCAAAATTAGTTTAAATCCAAACTGCTTTTGGGTGCACCCGCAATCGCGTGGGCACCACCCAAAGTCACATTCAAGAGAGGTCTTATCTGAAAAGGATCTATTGCTCAACACTATGAGATTTCACAGCAAAGCAAAAGGGAAGGTCGTGGGTTCTATTGGAACTGCACCAAGAAGTTGAAAGGGCTTTTGTATTGATACATAAGGGAACCATTAAGGTTTCAGAGAGTCATCAGACTCAAGAATCAGAGATTCTTTGACTGGGAGGTCGCACAACCCTACAGGGAGTAGGGGGGCTATACCAGGTGGTATCAGAGCTGATTTTAATTTTTTTTGCAAACAGTAGAAAAAAGGAGAAAGGGGTAAGTGATATCATTTGTGGTATCAAAAATTTAATTTCTATTTGTTGGTGATGCAGTGAAATCATGCCACCTAGAAGGCATAGAGCGAATGCAGAAATGGAAGAAGAAATGAGGTGACTTCAAATGAGACTGGACACCATGGAAACAATGCAGAGAAGAGCACCAGACGCTGGAGATATTAGTGAAGATGAGAGTGAAGAAGAAGAAGTCGAAGAAAATGTTGCAGAGGATGTTGCACAAGATCTCTTAATAAAAGTTGTTTCAAAAATAGGAGCCAGAGCGAGGATAGAGGTACCAATGTATGAAGGCAATTTAGAAGTTGAAGAATTGTTATATTGGGTATGTTCTATGGAAAAATACTTCGATTATGAATATATCGAAGAATACAAGATGGTGAAGCATGTAGTGAAAAGACTGAAAGGTCATGCAACGTTATGGTGGGATGAACTACAAGCCGAACGTAGGAGAAATGGTAAGAAAAAAATTAAAAACTAGGATAGGATGGTAGCTAAGATGAAAGCCAAATTTATCCCGAAGGATTACCAGATTAATATTTACAGAAGATTGTAGAACCTGAGATAGAAAGGTTTATCAGTGAAGGAGTACACTGAAGAATTTTAAAGACTGAACATCAGGGTTGGATAGAAGGAAAATGAAGATGAAAAGACAACCAGATATATAAATGGGTTGAGATATGAAATCCAAGAGGAAATCATCATGATGTCGGTTAGTATAGTCGAGGATGCTTATCAAGAAGCCTTGAAAGACGAAGAAAATTTGGCCAGAAAGCAAAGCCAACGAAGCAGAGGAGGAAACTCAAGCAGAGGTAAGGGAACTACTAGAGAGAAGTTTCAGAAGTTGAAGCATGAAGCTGAAAAACAACATAGTCACCATGAGAAAGGTGGAAGTTATAAAGAAGGACAACATGGAGGAAGAAGTTCATTTTCCAGAGGAAGAGGATGAGGAAGAGCCAGAGGAGGTGTAGTTAGATTCTATAATTGTGGAAAGCAATGGCACAAGTCTTGGGAATGTCCCGAGAGAAAGAAGGAAGGAGGAGGTGAAGCATATCTTGTTGAAGCACAAAAACATGTGGAAGAAGAAGTAGTAGAAGGAGGAAAGAACCTCATGATGAGGAAGATTCTTCTTAAATCAGAGAAGGAACCAGAGGAACCAGTTCAACGAACAAGTCTATTCAAAACTTCTTGCAAGTCGAAAGACAGAGTTTGCAAGGTGATCATAGACAGTGGAAGCACTGACAATTTAGTATCCAAAGAGATGGTGGAGAAGTTGGAGCTGAAGACAACTGCACATCCAAACCCATACAAGATATCATGGTTGCAGAAAGGACATAAAGTAATGGTAAGTCAACAATGCCAAGTTGAATTTAAAATAGGAGGTTATAGGGATGAAATATTATGTGATGTAATTTCGATGGATGTCTGTCATATTTTATTGGGGAGACCATGGCAGTATGAAAAAAAAGTTATTCATCATGGGAGAAATAATACTTATACCCTAGAAAAGAATGGTAGGACACATATGTTGTTACCAATAGAATACAAAGAGAAAAAGAGGGAAGATAGTTCAATTATACTTCTCATGAGTGGGAAGGAACTCTTGAAAGAAGCCAAGAAGGAAAAGGAAATGCAGTTTGTTGTAATGAGGAAGCCTAGAGTTATCCTTATGAATACTTCTATGGAATATTTTCCTATAGAAATCCAAGAATTGTTAGAAAACTTTGCCGACATAGTAGTGGATGAGTTACCTTACTCATTGCCACCCATTAGGAGCATAATCCATCATATCGACTTTATTCCAGGAGCTAGTTTACCAAAAAAAGAAACTTATAGGTTGACACCTAGAGAGAATGAGGAAGTCAAAAATCAAGTCCAAGAGTTGTTGGATAAAGGTTTAGTCAGGGAAAGCCTAAGCCCATGTGCAGTACCAACTGTGTTAAGTCCAAAGAAGGATGAAGGATGGATAATGTGTACATATTCCCGAGTCATCAACAAGATAACCATTAGGTACATATTTCCTTTATCGAGGATGGATGATTTGATGGATTGTTTGAGTGGAGAAAGATATTTTTCCAGGATATACTTGAAGAGTGGATATCATCAAATAAGAATGAGAGAGGGAGATGAATGGAAAACAACATTCAATACAAATGAAGGATTGTTTGAATGGTTGGTCATGCCATTTGGGTTGACAAATGCACCAAGAACATTTATGATATTGATGAATGAAGTGTTGAAAGAATTCATTGGGAAGTTTTTCATAGTATATATGGATGACATACTAATCTTCAGTAAGACGAAGGGAGAACACTTGAGACATTTGACATCAATGATGGAAAAGTTGCAACAAGAGAAGTTGTTGATAAATATGAAGAAATGTTCTTTTTTGAAGAAGGAACTCATATATTTGGGTTTCGTGATCTCTTCAAATGAATTGAAGATGGATCCGAAAAAGGTAAGAGCAATCAAAGAATGGCCATCGCCAAACAACATATTTGAGGTAAGAAGTTTTCATGGGTTAGCAATATTCTATAGAAAGTTTATCAAAAATTTCAGTGGTATAGGTGCACCCATGCTGGACACTGTGAAGAAGAAACACAAGTCCTTCAGTTGGATAGAGGAAGCTGAAAAAGGTTTCAAAGTGTTGAAGGAGAAGATCACAGAACAACCAATTCTGGCCTTGCCAAATTTTGGAAAAACATTTTAGGTGAGATGTGATGCAAGTGGATTAGCTATTGGAGCAATCTTCAGTCAGGATAATAGGCCAGTTGCTTATTTCAATGAGAAACTGAATGATGCCAAGAAGAATTATTCCACATATGAAAAATAATTTTATGCAGTGATTCAAGCTTTGAAGAAGTGGAGACACTATCTAATTCCCAAAGAATTTGTCTTGTATAGTGATAATTAAGCTTTGCGATTTATTATTAGGCAAGAAAATTTGAATCAGAAACATGCAAAATGGGTATAATTTATGAAAAATTTTACTTTTTTTACTAAGCACATTATTGTAACTGCTAACAAAGTTGCAGATGCTTTGAGTAGGAGGAGTTTGATTGTACAATAATTCCAAGTGGAAACCTTGGGGTTTGAACACCTCAAGGAGATGTATAAAGAAGATGCATATTTTAAGGAAGTTTATGAGGCATGCAAGAATCCTTTATTGGGAGACAAAATCCCATGGATTGAATATTTGATCCAGGATGGATTACTATTCAAAGGAAGCCAATTATGCATTCTGAAAATGCTCAATGAGAGATAACTTGCTGAAAGAGAAACACAATGGAGGTTTAGCTAGACATTTTGTTCACAATAAGACATTTGCACAATTAAGTAATTTGTATTATTGGCCAACCATGAGGGAAGAAGTGAAAAAGTTTGTGAAAAAATGCATAATTTGTTAGTATGCAAAAGGAAGACAACAGAACATTGATTTGTATCATCCATTACCAATTCCAGAGAGGCTATGGGATGCAATCAATATGGATTTTGTTTTGGGATTGTCTAGAACTAAAAAAGGGAGCGATTCCATATTTGTTGTGGTGGACAAATTTTCAAAAATGACACACTCCATACCATGCTAGAAGAAAAATGATGCTACACACATAACCAATTTGTTTTTCAGAGAGGTAGTGAGACTACATGGATTATCGAGGAGCATAGTCTCAGACAGGGACAACAAAGTTGTAGGAAACTTTTGGAGGACTCTATGGAAAAGGTTGGGGATGAACTTGTCCTTTAGTTCAACATACCACCCTCAGACAGATGGATAGACTGAAGTAGTAAACAAGAGTCTTAGAAAATTGTTAATAAGTTTAGTCACTGAGCAAGGTCGACAATGGGATCAAATTCTGGCCCAAGCAGAATTTGCATTCAACAATTCAGTGAACAAGAGCATAGGAAAAAGTCTATTTGAAATTGTGTATGGTATACAACCAAGAGGGATTTCATATTTGAGAGATCTGAATCAAGATGAGTTCAGAAGTGCTGGAGCAGAGGATTTTGCAGCAGAAATGCAGAAACTCCATGACAGAGTCAGAGAACAATTACAAAACATTAGCCAGAAATACAAGAGCAAGGTTGATCAAAAGAGGAGAGAAGTTCAACTAGAAGTTGGAGATGAAGTTTTAGCTCATTTGAGAAAAGAAAGGTTTCCAAGGGGAACATATAACAAATTGAAGATGAAGAAGATAGGACCATGCAGGATTATTAGAAAATTCGCAGCAAATGCTTATGAAATTGAGTTGCCAGACAATGTTGGGATATCACCGATATTCAATGTTGCAGACTTGTATCCTTACAGGAGAGATGAGGCAGGATAATTAGATGATCAGAAATAAATTTAGTGGGAAGAGCAATTGACCACAGCAAAAAAACCTCAGATGGAGAAAATCATTGAACAGAGGGATGGAAAGAAAACCGGGAGGAAGACATATCATGAATACTTAGTGAAGTGGAAAGATCATCCAATGGAAGATGCCAGTTGGGTTACAGAACATGATATTTTGAAGCATGGAAAAACAGTGCAGGATCTCATGGAAAGGAGTCCATGAAGTTTTTTAACCAGAGGAGTATGATGTAGGAGCATCATTTTCCAAGTCAACAATGCAAGCATGGAGGCAAAGGAATGACATCTCAACAAATGATAGAATTTCAAATCGGAAATTAACTCATAATTAAGTCAGGTTGTTGAGATATTTTGTAAACAACATTTTAAATATGTAACTTTCTTGTAAATTTTTATGGACTGTAAGGGATTGCATATATGAAGTGTTGACTCTTATCTGGAAATAACTATTAGTTATTTTAATATGACATATTAGGTAACTGCTATGAGTTGATAGGATATGTTGCACATAGGAGGAGAGAGCTCGTGGAGCCAGGTCCTTAGATAGTTGTTGTTGCATTGTAACAGATAGACAGAGTAGAGAGAATGAGATAGAGATCAGAGAGATCGGTAGAGTAGAGTAGAGTAGAGTAGAAGAAACACTATGTAATTTGTTTTCATGAATGAATAGAATGGACGGAATTTTCCCAAATCCTTGGACTGTGTTCATTTGATGTATGATTGAATGACTGTGATATTCTGTGTGTTTGGTTATTTTCATTTTCGTTCATGTATGATTGTTCGAGAGATTGACTGTATGAGTTTGTGATGAAAACAGACGAGTTTCAATTGTTTCTCTTTTGACACTCGTATGCAAGGTGTGCATCTCGAATGAAAGGAGTGTGTTGACTGAGTCTCAGAGTGGCTCAAAGAAGTTCAGAGAGAACAAGGGGAGCTTAGACCAGTTGCAAGGTGTGCACAGTGTCATGAAATGACTGAGCGTTGAAGAACCCGAACTAGAGGAATGCCTGGTGGGCGAGAAGAATTTACTTTCAAGAAATCCTTCAATTTGAGTTATCAAAATCCTGAGAATGCAAGGTGTGTGTGGGATATTGAAATCATTTTAAGGACCGAAGCTTAGAAGAGATAACACTTTTCCTGAGTGTTGACGAGATCCCAGATTCAGACTCGTAGAAAGAACAAAGGTTCAAAACCTTTGAATATTGATAAAGCTTCCAAGCGGGGAGATATCGGAAGCTTAGGAGGAGGAGTGACTGTGATCGTTGGATCACAGTGAAGAAGATTGACAGTTGTTGGATTAGAGGAAGGTGCAAGAACCTTATCATTTCGCAGCACAGAGGAGAGAGAACCTATCGAGGTTGAACTTTTGCATTTTCGGAATGTGAAGAGATGGAAACCCGAAGTAGAACCTCAACTGTCCGATCGCAAGAGAAGATCTGAGTCATCAGATTGTTCAAGGTGAACTCCGAGTGTTGGACCATCAAAGAGGATCTGGATCATCAGATATTATGAAGTCCAGGAGGAAGCAAATTTGAAACTTGAAACACCCGAAGCACGGAGAGTCGAAGGGATGGAGTGAATCTGGATCGTTGATCCAGGAGGATACGTGTTGATAGGTCGGAAGATCCAGAGGAAGGCACAGTTTGAAGCATTGAAACATCCAAATTCTGAATACCCAAAGAGACGAGAGTCGTCGATCTGTGAGGAGACACTTGGAAGGAGATCTTGAGCTCCAGGAAAGTTGAAGTGGGTTTTTTCAGTTTGAGAACTGATATTGTCAGAGTGCGAAGCCCCGAAGACCCGAAGTAAGATCTAGACCGTGAGATCTAAGGGATATGTGGTGGTGTGAATCCATGGACTTTGAGTAAAGTCTCGAAGTGATTTTTAGACACTGGATCTAAGAGGGATGTGGCGTAGATCCATGCATTCTAGCTAAAGGCCTAAATAAATCCTTGATTGTTAGATCAGGAGGACACATGTCAGTAGATCATAGAATCTGGGAAAAAGTCATTGGGGAAAAGGAAGTTTGAGATTTGAGATTTCAGAAGTCTAGAGACCCGAAGGAGATCTCGACCGTCGATCAAGAAGAGGGTCGCAGGACCATTGATCTATGTTAAAAGGTCAAACATCCATAGTGGGAGAAAATCCGTTGATCGAACAGGACTGGTGTCCATAGATTGTCAACTCTAGGAGATTGGAGTATGGAGGAAGATGGGTTTTAGATTTTGGATTCTCGAAGTCCGGAGTTGCGAAAGAGATCACACTCGTTGATTGAAAGAGTGCATATCTAGTCCATAGATTCGAAGGGCGCATATATGAACTGTCGATTCAGACGTTATTGTCAAGATCGTGAGATCGACGATCCCGTAGCATTATGGGAACATGAGTTGCATGGAGTTTAAAATATTGAGGGTGGATTGCAATTCAAACCCTGGTTTCGTAAGAAGGACACATGGAAGCTTGAGGATAATTGTGGGCCCAAAAGTAGTTTAACTCCAAACCTCTTGTGGGTGCGCCTGCAATTGCGTGGTCACCACCCAAAGTCACATTCAAGAGAGGGCTTATCTGAAAAGGATCTATCGCTCAACACTCTAAGATTTCACAACAGCACGAAAGGGAAGTTCGTGGTTTCTGTTGGACCTGCACTAAGAAGCTGAAAGGGCCTTTGTCTTGATATAGAAGGGAACCATTAAGGTTTCAGAGAGTCATCAAACTCAAGAATCGGATATCCTTTCACCGGGAGGTTGCGTAGCCCTACAGGGAGTAGGGGGACTACATCATATATGGTTTGGTATTTCCTTTTTTGCATATGTGACATGTTAGAAAGGATATTATGATGTTGTTATGGATCGTTGACATGTTTCATTGATGGATGCAGGCTGACGATTTTTTTCTAATCAGACTCACATTAGGAGTAAAGGGGTCATGCACAAAAACTAGATATAGTGAGGGAGAGGTGTGGCAGCAGCCCTGCCACAACCCACTAGCACTCTTGTCTTGGCTCAAACTGTAGGTTAACGATTACCTAGTTCGAGAGATCCATGATGTCGTGAGGGTAGACTGAGACAGTCTCTCACAAATATTCTAAGGGGCATGCAATAAGGCGAGGTCCTTATTCCTTAGGGGCCCTTAGTCTGCCACAAGGTCCCCTAATGGAGTATTGACTCCAAGGGTTGGACGTCTACCAAAATCAGTCAAAGGCGAGTGACACCCTTGGAGTACGTAGTGCGTCTTGAAGGGCACATCGCATAAATAAAACATGAATAAAGGCGAGAGGCACAGTTGGAGCACGTACTGTGTCTTGAAGGGCACGTTGCGATTTTTAACACAGGTGAGTCAATTAACCTAGGTGCCTAGAAAACAATATTTTATTTTGACACAGCCAGCCTTAAAATAAATTTTGTATGATTAAATTTTATTAATTATAAAATTCCCTTAAAATTTCTAAGCCTAGTTGAAATTAAAGCCTAGGTCTAAATAGGGTAAGAGGACTAAAAACTAATTAATCTATTAATAAAAGTGGGATGAAGAAAAATCAAGTTAAGAATTTAAAAGAGAAATAATTTATCCAAGAATTAATTACTGTTTATGTGCAAGACATGCTAATTTGGAACTTAGACAAAAAGGGGAAATAATGCAAAAAGGAATGTGGAAACATAGAGAGGGATCTAATCTAGAGAAATTTCCTAAATAAAACTAAAATAAGTTTTAATAAAGACGTCAGTCATTAAAGGAAATTGAGGGAATAAAGGGACAACAAGGAGCACTTTTAGGATGGGTGAGGGAATATGACATTTAACTAAATTAAATAAATGAATTTCTGGTGCAACTAAGGGATCAGGTGAGAGGTGTACGGGGAAGAGTATTTCCTAATAAATTTTTAATAAAAAGAATTTAACATGCAATTGGAAAGTGGTCACTAAGAGAAATCTATAAAAGTGATGGTAGAGAAGAGGAAGGGATCACAACTGGTATGCGTAAGGTTATGATGTCGGATTTTTCTTGTGGGAGTTGGGATACCCAGCTTCAATAGAGAGTGGTAGCTTGACCTTGTGAGATGATATGGGAACTAGATTTCTCTCTAGTTTGTGTGTGTGTGGCCCCTTTGCGGCTCGGGGGGCTAAGGGGGGAGAAGAGTACCCCTAGCATTGTCTAGGAGGTACTGGTGAGGTCTCAATGATTAACAAGCAGGAGCAAGGAGGATCGCCAACAACCGAAGAAAATCAACAAGTCCATCTGTCGGTTACGCTACACATGTTTAAAATTTGCACTTGTAAATTAGTTAAACAATTTTGTATATGGATTTATATGTTGATGGAATTGTAATGGATTTATGATATTAGTTGGGAAATTATTGTTGATGTGGTTATCTTGGAATAAATTTAGATGGATTGTCATCCTTGATGTTTTTTAGAATTTTCAATCGTTGTCTCCCTTCCGCAACCCTTGCGCTGAGAGTAAAGACTATAATCTTTGTTAAAAATTTTGTTCTCTCCCTCACGTACCCCTTCTCTTAATTTAAGGGATTGGTTTTATGACTATTTTATATTTTAAATTCTTTGTGTTGATGAAAGGGGCATGGATCTCTGCCCTCTTGCTTGCGCAACTTTTAATTTAGTATTTTTTTTATCTCTTCTCCCTAAGGGAAATTCGCCCAACATCCCTTGTCACTTGGCTCTCCACTGTGGGGATTGTGCCCAACATTTTTTTTGTCACTTCATTCCCTTTCCCATTGAAAAAAAAAACAAAAACGTTTTTCTTCTCTATGTTCACCTTCAAAACTCAGTGAAATTGCACCTCCCACCATTCTCTGTGTTTATTTATTACTCAACGTTTTCTTTTGATCAACCATTCTCCCTTAAAATTACAACAAGTTTCTCTCCTCTTCTCCATGAATTCCCTGGGATATGTTGGGGTCTAAATGGACTTACAGGAGATTACCTGGACCCCTTCACATCTCCTCCTTTGCTACTTCGTTGGGCGAAGGAAACCCACTCATGTCGAATCTTGCCTTTGCGCTGAGATTGCTTTCCCTGTTCTTTTTCCTTGTGTTATTACCTCTGTTATTTGTATCTCTCTGCAACAAACATTCATGATGGAGATCCATGCGTATGCACGGATAAAAAAAAAAATTTTTACCTCTGCCATTCATTAATTTCTCCCAGTGAATTCAAAGATTCCTCAACAAGTTATTATGGTCATCTCTGCGCTGCACAAAGGCTGTTTGCCTTGCGTTTGACCACCTAGGGCCCTGGCCTCTCTCTCCTTGACCAATGAAAATGTTTCATATTAACATTCAATGATTTAGATGGATTCCCTCTTAGTGATGTCCCTTCTCACTTTGTGTTTCTTAAACCCATCATCATGCCCAAGTCCTCAGTGAATTCTATGCGATTAACCCCATTGATATCTTGTCCTTCGACATTCCTTCTATAATAGGTTAGACCCATGATGCTTTGTTTTAATTCGATTGGAATTTTATTGGCAAGTGGAATGTAGGTGTGGAGGCATCGTAGAAGTCATTGGAAGGCCATTCTTACGTATCCATGTGTGGTCAATGGAATTATCCCCTTTTTACATTGCAAATTTCACTTATGAAATGCTTCGGTTGTAGCACAGTTCAAATGACATTAACTTAAAACAATTGACCTTTTTACCCAATCAACCCTTTAATATTTAAAATTCTAGATTATAATAAATTTAAATTTTCACCATTTTAATACGGTGATATGTGTAATTTAAGAGTGGTGATTGAGTTTTACCAATTTTGCTAAACAGAAATGTTTGTAAGCAATTCCAGTTCCCAACCCAATATAAGGGTCAGAGTATTGAATGGATATGATTGCCAATTTATGGATTGGGTTGCAATTGTTGTTCAATGATATAAAGTTAAAAACAACTAATAAAATAGTAATGAATTAATCTGAATATGTATCGTCGTGGCACTAGAATTGGGTTTTTATGATAGAGGTAGAATTACTTACTGTAGATGAATGGAAAAATGGTAGTGATTAGAGATGAAGGATTTGGGTTTAATTGTTGAATTTTCCTTGTTAGGCTTCATATTTTTTTATTTTTATTTTTATTTTTATTTATTTATTTATTTATTTTTATGTCTGGAGGAATCAACAACTAGTTGGGCACGTGCTCTCATTACACGTGGCCGTGTTATCCAACCGCTACCACTATAACCTCCAGGTGTGCCCACGATGCCCCTTACACGACACACAAGGTAAGTCGGGGGGAGTTGAACTCGAAACCTCATGGAACTTCATTTTCACGGCACTTGCCAATTGAGTTGCCCCCCCGGGGGCCTGTTAGGCTTCATATTAATGTTATAAATGTTTGCGCATTACACTTGAATTAACGATGATGTACGATTGGTTGTGAAATTTCTTACTTGCACCACCGGTTAAAGTGTTGTATGATTGAATGTATTGTAATTAGATCTCCTTTCACAACGAATTAAATAGATCATTACCATGTGCCATGGAATATGTCGTGACTAATTATTTATATCTTTACACACATTGATTAATGATGAGATAGGTTTATTTAAGTAATTAATATTAAATGCGCCCATTGATTGATGTTGATTTAAGATTAATTTGGTAATTAGATCACGCGTGCATCTTGAGAAGATTTAAGTTGTTTACACTTGCGCCCTTAGAATAATTTTGTCATATGATTGATTTATTTACATTCTCTTGTGCCTTGCAAAATAAAGTTGATATCTCATGCGTCTTAAATTATTGATGTATAAATGATGGATTCATTGAATAAAATGTTCGTGTGCAATTCAATAATGTGATGTATGACTAGTTGTGGAATTAGACTCCTTGCGCGCATTGAATTATAATGTCATGAATGATGGTTTCAAATATTAGTTTTCTTGCGCGAATGAAAATTTATTATGATGGATGATTGCCTTTGTGATTGGGATTGGCGCCTTAGATAGAACCGAAAATTGCTTCTATACCTTGGATTTAATGTGGTCTATGACGTGCTATGCTAAGGATTACTCGCACGCCATGTTTAATTGTGGTTTTGGATTGATGGATTGATGAAATTGGTTATCAATTATGTTGTTAATTTAACATAGTTAGTTTGGTCTTGATTTTGTTAATGGGATGTAGATAGCTCCTTATTCCTCAGAACAATCGCCAGCCTTGAGACCTTAAATGGTTAAAATCAATTGGAACCTGGTCTTGAGCATTGCTTATGTGTCTTGGAGGTCCTAATCTTGCAGGGTAGGTTGGGCAGATATTATCTTATGTCATTTTATGATTATCTTTATGATCCTTATGATTTGTTATGTTATCTCATGTTATCATGGCATTATCTGATGATTATCCTAATGAGAGGAGTTGAGCGCTTTCTGATTCGTATTGTTTATGCATCATTATTAATTGTATAAATGGACTAATTATGGGATGATATTTATTTGTTTTATTGCGTCGATATGTGTATCGTTATTCATGGTGATAATGTGTCGACTTTGCGTTGTGATTGTTTGTTAATGCGTTAATGTTGTTTCTTTAATATTTGGGATGATATATTGATGAGGTTACTTTTAATTGTGATATATAATTTCCTAATGCAAAAAAAAAGGGTTTTACCTATTGTACATCACTTTTTTTTTTCATAATGATGAGGTCGTTACATATGGTATCAGAGCAGGTTCAACCCTGCGACTTGGGATCATTACGCCTTCCACTGTATAAAAACTTGATTATAATTTATCACTAATTAATTTGCATTTGTATTCGTGTAGTTAATCATGGTTAGAGGTCACCACAGAGGCAGACGATGTTGTTCTAGGGTAGGAGGCATGATGCCTCCTATAGCATCCACATGAGAGGGGTCTAACACGCAAGGAGAAGAACAAGCTGTTGGACATGAACAAATAGTTGTGGGGGATGTGGTTGGGTTGATGAGGTTATTTAAGAGGATGTCAGAGGATGTCAGAGGCCTTGATTAGCTGTATGGATAGAGATGAGGCCAAGGTGTTGGTAGCCCCTAAGGGTCCATCACACACCCCAGCCAGTACTGGTAGCATTCACCGAGAACTTGAGAAGGTCAAGTTTCCTGAGTTCTTGGGTGCCACGGACGACGTAGTTGTTGAGGCATGGTTGGAGAACATGGTGATGTACTTTTCACTTCGTGAATATACCTCCAACATGAAAGTCCACATGGCTATATTTTAGCTAAAGGGGAGCACTCTTCTATGGTGGAAGACTCTCTTGCCACAATTGAACATGGTCGTCGAAGATGTGTCATGGGAACTATTCGAGGAGCGGTTTCGGGAGAGGTATCTTTGTGAGGAATTCATTGAGTGTCATCTCAATGAGTTCAACACCTTATGACAAGACAGTCATACGGTGCTCGAGTACAAGGCCTATTTCATGGATCTGCTTAGGTATGCTCCACATATGAAGATCGAGAAGCTTAAGGTCAACAAGTTCATGTTCGACCTTAACGTCAACATTCGTGTGAAAGTGAGGATATTAATGCCTTAGACGTTGTACGATGTTGTTGAGAAGGCCCTCATAACTGAGGAATAGCTCATCAGCGGGGTCAGAGAAGGACTCCAATGAGACCAACGGGACAGGTGACATTCGGTGCGTAGCAGCATTAGACACCCGCTAGACATCCATCAGGGTATTGAAGCACTCCGAGAGGATCCAAATTCATGACACCATGGTGACCGACGCCTCAGCAATGGAATCCCTATAGAGGACCACAACACTAGCAATAATGTCGTCCATAGCAACAACAGTTCAGGCCTGTTCAACAAAACAAACCATGGTTCCAGGCCAGTGGGCCATCAGCTTCTACTTCGAGGACCAAGAGTAATGGACCAAAGACTAGATGTTGGAATTGTGGGGAGCCACATTACCAACGTGACTACCCGGTTGAGAGGGTCAAAGCAACCGAGTCAGTCGGACACACTACAATAGGAGATTTGGGAAAGGCCCGCCAGATTCATGCAATGGTGAATAACCGGAAGGCCGAGCACTAGTATAGTGTTCTAGAGACGTCAAGTACCATTGCTGACCTAACCTTTAGTATTTTGATAGATCTAGGTGCTACAGAGAGATTTATTTTTGGTGCAGCACTAAAAAAATTAAGGTAGAGGCAGTCAAATAGGACGAGTTTAGCTATGTTGAAATGGCTTCGGGAGCCAAGCATAAGGTTGAAGGAAAGGTTACATATTGTAGCCTTAACCTGGGAGAATGTTTCATGTAGGAAAATCTATACGTCATGATATTAGGATCTTATGACATCGTTATCAGTATGGACTAGTTGGAATCGGATGATGCGATACTCAACTGCAAGACGAAATGGTTGCGTTTGACCGATGATGAGGGACAGAGATGAGTGATTGTAGGAAGGAACCCGAGAGTTTCCCTAAGGTTCATCTCTTCCCTACAACTATGGAAAAGAATGCCCAAGGGATGCAAGCTATATGCAATCCTTGCGTTGAATTAAAAGGGTGTGGTGGAAGGACTAGAAAACCTTCTGGTAGTACGAGAATTTGCGGATGTATTCCTAGAGGAGTTACTAGGGTTTCCACCTAAGAGGGAATTCAAATTTACCATCGAACTAAAACATGGGTTTGAACTGATAGAAAGAACGCATTATCAAATGTCGACCCCTGAGTTACAAGATTTGAAAATGAAACTGAAGGAGTTGTTGGACCTATGAATTATATGTCCAAGTGTATCGCCTTGGGGTGCACTTTTTTATTTTCATATGGAAGAAGGATGGGTCATGGAGACTCTGCATTGACTACCATCAATTGAACAAGGAAAAGATCAAGAACCAGTATCTGTTGCCAGGAATAGAAGATATGTTTGATCAAATTAAGGGCAAGATGGTGTTTTCGAAGATCGACTTGAGATCAAGGTATCACTAGTTACGGATCAAGGAGGAAGACATTCCTAAGACCGCATTCAAGAAGAGGTTTGGACATTACGAATTTATAGCATTACCTTTTGGACTGACAAACTCCCCAGGTGTATTCATGAGCTTGATGAATGGGGTGTTCCACGAATACGTATACAAGTTTGTTCAAGTATTCATTGATGACATTTTGATTTATTCTCGGATGATGGAAGAAAATGATAAACATTTTCGCTTGTGATGCAGAAGCATCGCCCACATCAAGCGAGCGTGGGGGCGAGTGCCACACATTTTGAGCATATGTTAAATTGTTTAAAAACTTTTGAAGAGTGGATGCACTCAAATTAAATGTGATAGTTAAGGAGAGGCATACTTATGCATTGTATAGGACCTTAAGCGATCTGCTCTTGTCCATAGTAGGTAGGAGGCATTTATGTAAGTAGGTAGAATTGACTGTTAGATTAGACAGTTTTAGAAGGAATGGAGGGAAAACAGATATAGACACCCTCATTGGGTGTTGTAACATAGTTAGAAGCATTGGAGCATAGAAGAGAATCAGAGGGCTATGTAGAAACACCCATGCACTGATATTTGGATTAATAGAAAGAGATTGATTCAAATTCATGGTTTTGCGTTTATTCCCCATGTATTGATGTTGAATGATATGCTCATGAATGTTTTCTTCCTGGTATACATTTTCTTTTACATGTTGTGTATGTGATTTCATGGTTTGAGTTTGAAGTCTAGAAGGAAGAAGGAATGAGTTTCAATTGTTTCTCTGTCTGAGCAAGATTCTTGCAAGGAGTGCAGTTGAATTGTCCGCAGGGAGTGTGTCGACAAGGAGTTCAGAGGGTTGTGTCTAAAAGCTCAGGAGGGGTAGCGGTTGTTCTCATTTCCTTAGAGTGCAGCTAGGCACAGGAGCCGTGAAAGGAGTTCACAGGCCAAGGAGAGTCTCAAGGTTGTGAACCTAAGCAGAATATCGAAGGAATGCTGCAGCAGGTGTGTGCAGAGTTGAAGCATTCAACATTTGAAAGCGGGTGGAGATTTTTCGCAAGAAGTGCGTGAAAGGGTCTTCTTTAAAGACCTAAAATTGTGAGAAAGCTCAGGAGGAGTAAGGCCTTTGAAAACATTGAGGAACATCGAAGGTTCGTAGCGTAAGTGAATAAGTCCAGGGAAGAGTCCTGGGTTTCCTTCATGGAATCATCAAAGGGAAGAGATCGATGGTCAGGATCTTGTGGAGAGGATTTGAGAAATCTCGCCAGCCATTGGATCTGCCAAAGAAGCGAGGAGGTTATGGCTGCATTCGGAGTTCAAGCTCTAGGAGCCATGAGTCGTTGGATCATCGACCAGTTACCCATTAGCCATCCGATCTGACAGGAGTTACACAGGGTTTAAACCCTCGTGAGCAGAGTAAGAACCCCAAGAAGCATCGGGATATCGAGACATCGGGGTTCGGGAAATCGGAAGTCCTGTGGACCAGAGGTCAGGGAAATTCATTGTGAAAATCCTGACGAGTTCAAAGCTGTCCATCTGTTGGGACAGGTGGTAGGGATCAAGAGTCCATCGGCATTTCGGAGATTAAGAAGTCAAGAGTCTGAGACCTGTTGAAACCTGGAACAGCGAAAGGACCACAACCATGGATCTCGGGAGGGACACATGTCGCGATCATCCAACATCAGAGATCTAGACACCGGAGATTGCGTAGGTAAGTGTTTTTGGCTTTGAAAATCGACGAAACCCGAGGGTTGATCTGAACTGTTCATCCACTTGGGACGTGTGTCAAAAAATTGAAGAGAGTCGGGTATCAGTGTTTCGGAGGTCCTGAGGACAGGATAATCTTACATTTCAAAATCGCGAAGTCTGATTTTTCGACAAGAGGAGAGTTCCATGTGGGACCCTGTTGACGTCATCTTATTATAGCAAGGCATCGGGAATTTCCACAGGGAAAACCCCGAAGTAGCGAGGACCGTCCATCCTTGAGGATGCGTGGCCGAGAACGAATTGATCGGGAAATCAACATTCGAGAGATCGGGGGAATCGAAGGCCAAAGCGCTTCGACATTTGAAGTCGCGACACTCCGAGGGAGATCTGGAGCCATTGATCTCAGCGACCGGTCACCGTCGTTGATTGTGGTTATGGTGGAAGGGTGTCTTGGTGACGTCATATCATGAAATCGCGAGTCGGAACATCGAGAATTCCGTGGGTAAGATATTTACTACATTTCAACACTCGAAACCCTGAATCCTGATAGGGAGTATGACTATGGTCATATGAGAGGGGGTCTCATGGACTAAACACATAGCCTGGAGGCTAAGGCAACAAGGGAGCGCATCAGGATATCGACGATCGGGAAATCGGGACCCCAAAGGGTGGTGACATCGGGGATTTGAAACCCCCGAAACCCGATTGTGGCTTTCTGTCATAAACGGAACAGTGACCGGCCTAAAGGTTGTAAGGTGCTGGAAAAGACCTGTGGGTCGAATTCGAAGGAGATTCTAGTGGGAATCGAAAGAGCCATTCTGGCTCGAGGGAGGAAATTGAATGATCCTTAAGACCGGGAGGTCAGGCGCGGGACCTACTGAGGTAGGTGCCTGGGTGGAAGTCGTCAGCTTGGTACTACGGTGTTTATGAGAGAACAAATTATATGGGAAATTGTAGAAATGCTATGTTTACCAATCGAGGATTCATTATTTAGGGCATGTTATCTCCGATGAAGCTATCTCTATGGATCCAACAAAGGTATAGGTTATTATGGAATGGCCTGCACCGACGAATGTGCCCAAAGTAAACAGCTTCATGGATTTAGCGAGATATTATCGACATTTCATCGAAGGTTTTTCGAAGATAGAAAATCCGATTACAAAATTGTAAAAGAAGAATAAGAAGTTTGTATGGACCGAGAAATGCATGGAAGCATTTCGAAGGCTCAAGGAGCTACTGATGACAACGTCGATACTAAAGGTCCTTGACATGGACGAGGACTTCCTAGTATGCACAAATGCATCCAAGGAAGGCTTAGGTGGAGTCTTGATGCAAGATGGTCGAGTGATTGCTTACATCTCAAGAAAGTTAAGAAAGCATGAGGAGAACTATGTGAGGCATGATCTGGAGTTATTAGCCATTGTGTATGCCTTGAAAGTGTGGAGACACTACCTGATTGGACAAAAATTCGAACTAAAAATGGACTATTATGGTTTGCAACACATTTTTTACACAAAGTGACTTGAACGTGCAGCAAAGGCACTGGTCAGAACTGCTTAGTGAGTACAATTTTGAGATTACCTACATAAAAGGAACAATGAACAGAGTGGAAGATGCATTGATTCGAAGACCACATATATTTTCTGTGATACCTCTTTAGATGAATCTTCATGAAAATATTTTAACTATACAATGCAACGATGACTGGTATAAAGAGGTTAAGGTAAATATCGGACAAGACACCATGTTGGTACCAAAATTTGAGGGATTTACTGTGGACAACGATTGATTAATGAAATATAGTAACCGAATTTACGTACCTCCTAATGAAGAGTTGAGAAGGTTTATCTTAAATGAAACTCATAGAGAAGTGTACACGACTCATCCAGGAGTCACGAAGATGAGGGAAGACCTTAAACCCTTATTCTTCTAGAAGGGAATGAAGGCGGACATAGTCAACTACGTGACGAGATGTCTAGAATGTCAATAAGTGAGGTTTAACATAGACATCTGACAGGATTACTACAACCACATGCTATTTCGGAATCAAAATGGGAGGCCATTTCGATGGATGTCATTGTTGGATTGTCGCTGACGGCAAGGAAGCATGACTCAATTTTTGTGGTAGTTGACACTCTGACGAAGACTGCACATTTTATCCCTGTGCATACGACATATCAGGCACCAGACATAGATAGAGTTTTTATCAATGAGATAGTGAGACGGCATGGCATGCCTAAGAATATCATATTTGATTGACGATCAATGTTTACAGGATGATTTTGGACTAGTTTCCAAGAGGCCTTGGGAAGCCAGCTTAAATTTAGTACCTCATATCACCCGAAGACAGACAGAAAGAAAGAAAGAATGAACCAGATCTTGGAATATATGTTGAGTATGTATGTGATGGACCAACAGAAGCATTGGGAGGATTTCCTGCCACTGGTAGAGTTTTCATACAACAACACCTTTCAAAACACCATTAAGATGGTGCCATTTGATTTTCTTTATGGGAGACCATGTCAGACACCTTTGAGCGGGGATAGACTTGAGGATAGGGTCTTGGTAGGACCAAAAGTGATCCAATAAATGGAAGAACAAATTCAAACAATAAGACAAAGGATCAAGGAAGCACAAGATCGAAAAAATAATTATGTCGATGCACATCGCATTGACCGTAGTAATGAAGTTGGTGATCGATTATTCTTGTGGGTGAAACCACACAAGAGTTAAAACAAGTTTGGAAAGGGTGATAAACTCTCTCCTAGGTTTGTGGGACCTTTAAAGGTTGTGTAAAAGAACGGGCCTGTGGCCTATCAACTAGCCTTGCCTGATTCTTTAAGGTGTATGCACGATGTTTTTCATGTATCTGTTTTGAGACATTATGTTAGTGATCCTACACATGTGATTGACATGAGTTATTTGTAGGTATAGGATGAGGGTACTCTCACGGCGGAGCCAATCCGCATTATGGACCATCACATTTGACAACTACGGTGTCGAATAGTCTATCAGTTCAAGGTCTAGTGGGACAATTATAGTCCACACTCGACTACCTGGGAGGATGCATATGATATGCTCCAACAATTTCCATTTTTGTTTGATAGTTAGAAATTTATATATTGTCAGATACTTTATTTTTTGCACTTATATACTGTGAAAATTCAGGACAAAGTTTAAAACAAGAGGGGGTGTATGTAACATTCCTCTCTTGCACACACATGATTTGACTTATTCTTTGAGGACACTTTCATGCAAGTGATTTGGTTCATTATATGATTGTCTGCTTCGCTTATGGATTTTGATGATGATGCTTATGAATTATGATGTTATGTTATTTGATTATCTATGTATAGACAAGTGTTATTGACGGGTTCTCCTGAGTGTGCAAGACATTAATAGATTGGGGATGTGATGGCATTAGTGGACCTCCTTGGACTCCATATCAAGTCAGGAAGTGGACTGTATATGGTTTGGGTATTTATGTTTTTGCATATGTGACATGTGAGCGGGTATATTATGATGTCTTTATGGATCGTTGACGTGTTTCGTTGATGGATGTAGGATGATGATTGCTTTCTAATCAGACTCAAATTAGGAGTAAAGGGGCCATGCAAAACAACTAGATATAATGAGGGAGAGGTGTGGAAGCAGCCCTGCCACAACCTACTAGCACTCCCGTCGTGGCTCGAACTGTAGGTTAACAATTACCTAGTTCGAGAGATCCACAATGTTGTGAGGGAAGACTGAGACAGTCTCTCGCGAAGATTCTAAAGGACGCACAATAAGGCGGGGTCCTTATTCCTTAGAGGCCCTTAGTCTCCAACAAGGTTGCCTAATGTAGTATTGACTCCAAGGGTTGGACATCTACTAAAATCAGTCAAAGGCGAGTGACACCCTTGGATCACGTAGTGTGTCTTGAAGGGAACGTCACATAAATAAAACATGAATAAAGGCGAGTGGTACCCTTGGAGCACGTAGTGCATCTTGAAGGGAACATCATGATTTTTAACACATGTGAGTCAATGAAACTAGGTGCCTAGAAAACAATATTTTATTTTGACATGGTTAGCCTTAAAATAAATGTTGTATGAGTAAATTTTATTAATTATAAAATTCCCTTAAAATTTCTAAGCCTAGTTGAAATTAAAGC
This sequence comes from Picea engelmannii, assembly GCA_009831015.1. Taxonomy (NCBI): domain Eukaryota; kingdom Viridiplantae; phylum Streptophyta; class Pinopsida; order Pinales; family Pinaceae; genus Picea; species Picea engelmannii. Next base: position 36,643 of record ML780302.1, read on the forward strand.
CTAGGTCTAAATAGGGTAAGAGGACTAAAAACTAATTAATCTATTAATAAAAGGGGGATGAAGAAAAATCAAGTTAAGAATTTAAAGAGAAATAATTTATCCAAGAATTAATTATTGTTTATGTGCAAGACATGCTAATTTGGAACTTAGACAAAAAGGGGAAATAATGCAAAAAGGAATGTGGAAACATAGAAAGGGATCTAGTATAGAGAACTTTCCTAAATAAAACTCAACTAAGTTTTAACAAAGGCATCATTCATTAAAGGAAATTGAGGGACTAAAGGGACATCAAGGAGCGTTTTTAAGAGCGCTTTTAGGATGGGTGAGGGAATATGACATTTAAATAAATTAAATAAATGAATTTTTGGTGCAACTAAGGGATCGGGTGACAAGTGTACGAGGGAGAGCATTGCCTAATTATTTTTTAATAAAAAGAATTTAATGTGCAATTGGAAAGTGGTCACTAAGAGAACTCTATAAAAGTAATGGCAGAGAAGAGGAAGGGATCACGACTGGTATGCGTAAGGTTATGCTGCCATATTTTTCTTAACTGATTTTTCTTGTGGGAGTTGGGATAACTAGCTCGAATAGAGAGTGGTAGCTTGACCTTGCGAGGTGAGCTGGGAGGTAGATTTCTCTCCGGTTTGCATGTGTGTGTCCCCTTTGCAGCTCGAGGGGAGAAGGGGGAAGAAGAGTACCCCTACTGTTGGCTGGGAGGTACCGGTGAGATCTCGTCGATTAGAAAGAGGGAGAAAGGAGGATCGCCAACAAGCAAAGAACATCAACAAGTCCATCCGTCGGTTATGGCACACATGTTTAAAATTTGCAGTTGTAAATTAGTTAAAAAATTTTGTATATGAATTTATATGTTGATGGAATTGTAATGGATTTCTAATATTAGTTGGGCAATTATGCTTGATGTGGTTATCTTGGAATAAATTTAGATGGATTTTCTTGCTTGTTTTTTTTTAGAATTTTCAATTGTTGTCTCCCTTCTCCAACCCCGCACTGAGAGTAAAGACTATAATCTTTGTTAAAAATTTTGTTCTCCCCCCGACGTAGCACTACTCTTAATTTAAGGGATTGGTTCTCTGACTATTTTATATTTCAAATTCTCTGTGTTGATGAAAGGGGCATGGCTTTGCGATCTCCTTCTTGCACAACTTTTAATTTTGTATTTTTTTTATCTCTGCTCCCTAAAGGAAATTCATCCAACATCCCTTGTCACTCGACATTCTACTCTCTGGATTGTATAAATTGTAGGACGAGTTTTCTTAGCTCTCCACTATGGGGATTGTGCCCAACATTTTGTTTGTCACTTCATTTCCTTTACCATTTCAAAATTAAAAAAAAAAAAAATTGCTCCTCTGCGTTCACCTTAACAACTCAGCGAAATTGCACCTCCCACCATTCTCTGCATTTATTTCTGCATTTATTTCTTACTCAACGTTTTCTTTTGATCAACCATTCTCCCTTAAAATTATAACAAGTCCCTCTCCTCTTCTCCACGAGTTCCCTAGGAGATGTTGGGGTCTAAATGGACTTACAAGAAATTACTTAGAGCCCTTCACGTCTCCTCCTTTGTTGCTACATTGGGCGAAGGAAACCCACTTTTGTCGACTCTTTCCTCTACATTGAGATTGATTTCCCTCCATTTTTTCCTTGTGTTATTACCTTTCCTATTAGTATCTCTCTGCAACAAACATTCATGATGGAGATCCCTGCGTCTGCATGGATACAAAAATTAAATTTTACCTCTACCATTCATTAATTTCTCCCAGCGAATTCGAATATTCCTCAACGATTTATTATGGTCATCTATGTGCTATATAGAGGTCGTTTGCCTTGCGTTTGGCCACCCAAGGCCCTTCCCTCTCTCTCCTTTCCCAACGAAAATGTTTCATCTTAACACTCAGCGATTTAGTTGGCCTCCCTCTCAGCAATGGCCCTTCTCACTCTGCATTTATTAATCCCAACATCAAGCCCATCTCCTCAACGAATTCTATGCGATTAACCCCAACGATATCTTGTCCTTTGACATTCCTGTCATAAGAGGTTAGACCCATGATGATTTTTTTTAATTCAATTAGCAAGTGGAATGTAGGTGTGGAGGTGTCTTAGAGGTCATTGGAAGGCCAGTCTTACGTATCCATGTGTGGTCAATGGAATTATCCCCTTTTTACATTGCAAATTCCACTTATGAAATGCTTCGGTTGTAGCGCAGTTCAAACAACACTAACTTAAAACAATTGACCTTTTTACCCAATCAACCCTTTAGTATTTAAAATTATAGATTATAATAAATTTAAATTTGCACCCTTTTATTACGATGATAAGTGTAAGTTAAGAGTGGTGATTGAGTTTTCCCGATTTTGCTAAACGTAAATGTTTGTAAGCAGTTCCAGTTCCCAGCCCAATATAAGGGTCAAAGTATTGAACGGATATGATTTCCAATTTACAGATTTGGTTGTTGTTGGTGTTCAATGATATAAAGTTAAAAACAATTAATAAAATAGTAATGAATTAATCTGAATATGTATCGTCATGGCACTAGAGTTGGGTTTTTGTGATAGTGGTAGAATTACTTACCATAGAGTAATGGAAAAATGGTAGTGATTAGAGATGAAGGATTTTAGTTTAATTGTTGAATTTTCCTTGTTAGGCTTCATATTAATTTTATAAATGTTTTCACATTACACCTGAATTAATGATGATGTACGATCGATTGTGAATGTGCTTAATTGCACCGCTGGTTAAAGTGTTGTATGATTGAATGTATTGTAATTAGATCTCCTTGCATAAGGAATTAAATAGATGATTACCATGCGGTATGTACTATGTCGTGACTAATTATTTAGATCTTTACGCACATTGATTAATGATGAGATAGGTTTATTTAAGAAATTAAGATTAAATGAACGCATTGATTGATGTTGATTTAAGCTTAATTTGGTAATTAGATCATGTGCGCATCTTGAGAAGATTAAAGTTTTTTACAATTGCGCCCTAAAAATAATGTTGTCATATGATTGATTTATTTACGTTCTCTTGTGCCTTGCAAAATAAAGTAGATATATCATGTGTCTTAAATTATTGATGTATAAATGATGGATTCATTGAATAGAATTCTCGTGCGCAATTCAATAATGTGATGTATGACTATTTGGGGAATTAGACTCCTAGCATGCATTGAATTATGATGTCATGAATGATGGTTTTAGATATTAGTTTTCTTGAGTGAATGAAAATTTATTATGATGGATGATTGCCTTTGTGATTGGGATTGGTGCCTCAAATATAACTGAAAATTGCTTTTGTGCCTTGGATTTAATGTGGTCTATTATGTGTTATGCTAAGGATTACTCGTGCGCCATGTTTAATTGTGGTTTTGGATTGATGGATTGATGAAATTGGTTATCGATGATGTTGTTTATTTAGCATAATTAGTTTGGTCTTGATTGTGTTAATGGTATGTAGACACCTCCTTGTTCCTCAGAATAGTCGCCAACCTTGAGACCTTAAATGGTTAAAATCAATTGGAACCTTGGCTTGATCGTTGCTAACTTGCTTATGTGTTCTGGAGGACCTAACCTTGCAGGGTAGGTTGGGCGGGTAGTATCTTATGTCATTTTATGATTATCTTTATGATCCTTATGATTCATTATGTTATCTCATGTTATCATGGCATTATCTGATGGTTATCCTGATGAGAGGAGTTGAGTGCTTTTTGATTCGTACTATTTATGCGTCATTATTAATTGTATAAATGCACTGATTATGGGATGCTATTTATTTACGTTATTGCGTCGATATGTGTATCATTATTCATGGTGATGATGTGTCAGATTTGTGTCTTGATTGATTGTTAATATGTTAATGTTGTTTCGTTAATATTTGGGATGATGTATTGATGAGGTTACTTTTAATTGCAATATATAATTTCCTAACGCAAAAAAAAAAAAAGGTTTTACTTGTTGTATGTCACTTTTGTTGTCATAATAGTGAGGTCATTACACTATCTTATTGTCTTATTCATTCAAAATAAAAAGTTGCATTCCTATCCATGGTTTACACCTAAGACACAATCAACATCATACCTTCTTTCTTTGCACAAGAACAACCCTATAGCCAATTCAGCTTACATCTACATGACCAACAACCTACTGCTTTCTATTAGTAGTAACATCCAATATTGATCAACGATAATCTTATACAATATTACAACATGCCTTATTTATAGGTTTTATCGTAGGAAAAACCCTAAATAAAGAATCCCAAAAATGGTTATAGATCCACACAGATCATTGGCTACAAATACCGCAAGTCTCGGGATTCTGTTATAGTCGACTACCAGTCGGATTACCAATCGACTACCAGATGACCTTCATTCAGTCTTCAGTTGGTTACCACACGACTGCTTTTCGATCCTTTGTCGATTGACCTCTTCGAATTTCTTTCGATTACTTCAACTTCAACTTTGCATAGTATATCCACCTCGACCTTCAACTTTCACTTCCAGTCAATCCACCTCAACTAAAATTTCACTGCAAAGAATATAACAACCCAACAATATATATATATATATATATATATATATATATATATATATATAATTAATTAATATTAAATATTAAATATTGTCTACTTCGATATTTATATTGATGTAAATATCGAAGTTAATGGATTATGTTTATAATGAGAAGCTAATATAAGTTTTTTCACAATGTTGGAGTTACTTCACACACACCTAGGATTTATTTTTCTTAAGGTTTTTATTTTCTTATTAGTCATAATTAGTCATTAGCCAGTCCCCTATATTTTAGGAGAGAATATTCCACCTGGAGAATATTCTCTTTCAGTTCACACTTCAGTTTGACTAGTTGAGTTGAGTTTAGATGTTGCATTGGGATCATCACCATGCAACATTGGGATCATCACCTTGATAATTTGAACTTGCCTTGGTATCATCACTAGAGTGATGCATTAGCCTTGGTTCCCTCAGTTAACTCCTCACTACTCTATGTTCAGTCAGTTAACTGAAGACTAGTTGACTAGTTAACTCAACTAGGTGGCAGTTCACTCCTGTAACTGAATAAGAGACTAGAATAGGTGGAAGTTCACTCCCATAACTGCTGTTGTGTGTCCATATCACTCTAGAACACCAATATGGTGACTTGGTTCACCTCAAGTTGAACTCATTGAGTTATAAAGAGTATATCATGTGTAAATTATTCATTATTCAAAACGGTTAATGAGAATTCTTCCATTCTTTCTCTCCTTCTTCTTCTTTCTTCTATTCTATCTGCAAATGTGTGTATAATTGTTTAGCTAGATATATTCTATGTAGGTTCAACACATTTACATGGTATCAGAGCAGACGAACTGCTAATAAAAAGCTACACCAAAATTGTTTGTAGGTACAAAAGATTGAAGACAGCGGAAAGATGGAATTCCAAAAAGAATTCATTCTTACACCTTACAACTATTTTGGATGGAAGGAGAAAATAGCCATACATATCTGATATAGAGGGTTGTATAGGTTAACCATGAATACAGATACAGAGCCAACATCAGCCATAGAAAAATCCAAGTACCTAAATTGCTTGGATGAGGCACTTGGAACAATTTGCAGTCTTATTTCTCCCGATCTCCTTTTACATATATCTTCCTGTAAGACTCCCAATGAAGCTTGGACCATCTTGTAAGCGCCCTTTGGAAAATAGGATGAGATGAGGGGACACATGCTGGAGGTGGAGTTTCTCACATTGGATCCAAAAATATTCGAGAATATCCAAGATTTCTTTACAAAATTTAAGGATTTACTGTCGCAACTCAAAGATTGCGGGGTTGATAAATTGAAGGAGGAGAAACAAATGGTTCTCACCATTCTCTCCAATCTTGGTCCTGAATTCTATGTATTCGTATCTACATTCCATACTGTCGGATTCACCTCTGGAGCCACCTGGAAGATGCCTTCTCTTGAGGACTTTATTGAATCCTTGACACAAGAGCAAACCAAGCTCATCAACATGGGCGCAATCAAAGGCCCAAGGGCGCATGCACTCACTGTGCATGATGGCAGCCACAAATATCAGAAATATAAAGATAAATATAAGCAAAAATATCATGCACATATGAAGAAGGAAGGGTACACAAAACCCTTCACCGATGCCTTCGGATCTAAAGGAGAAAAGGGAAGAAAAGGAGAGAAATGCACATACTGCCACAAAGGATTCCATTTGGAATCCACATGCATGAAAAAACAAATAGATCTGATGTCTTAGATACTTCAGAAAAAAAACCTTGGATATCGCATCCCCGAGGGTGCAAAGAAGAAGAAGCCAGAAGATCCAAATTCCAAGAAAGACAATTCTAGCCATGCCTTGATTGCCATCAACTCCTCTCCCGATGCTTGGATCATAGATTTAGGAGCATAGCATCACATGGATGCCTCAAAAGAAGTCTATTTTTCATTGGATTCATGCAAAGGTCCTCCTATTCTGATGGGGGACAACTCTTCTGTCGAAGTCACCGACAAAGGAAGGATTGAACTCACCAATGAAAGTTTTGAGAATGCACTGCATGTTCCCAAGATTTCTGTCAATCTTCTCTCCATGTATCAGATGACGAATTTTGGCACCTGAAAGAAATTTTTATTCACACCAAATGCCGTGGACATCTACGACATGCAAACCAACTCCAAGGTTGCTACCGATGAGGTAAATCATCAATCTAGATTGTATACATTTTCTGAATTCATTGAACCTAATTTTGCTTTACTGCTTACTCATGCTAATGAAAGTAGTGGGATATGGCATGAAAGGTTTGGAAATTTTAATTTAAGATACATGCAACATCTTAGAAAGAACAAATTATTTGATGGTCTACCAGACATCCATTTCTCCAAGGGAGTATGTGAGGGATGTGTTCTCAGAAAACACCCTCAAGAGAAATTCGACAATGGAAAGTCTTAGCGAGCTTCTGCACCTTTAGATCTGATCCACATTGACCTCATGGGTCCTTTTCCACATCCATAGATCAGAAAAGTGAGGTTTTTTCTCATTTTTGTTGATGATTTCTCACGTTTTACATGGATCTACTTTCTCAGGAAAAAATCCGAGGTCTTTACACACCTCAAATATTTCAAAGCTTTGGTTGAGACACAGTCTAGAAAGAAGACCAAAGTCCTCTAAATTGATAACGGAGGAGAGTATGTGAATCATGAGATCCACAATATTTTCCATGAGGTAGGGATTTTGTTGCAGCATACAGTTCCCTACACTCTGCAGCAAAAGGAAGTTGTTGAGTGGAAAAACCAATCTCTAAAGGAGATGGCATCTTTCATGTTGCATGAAAAGTCACTACCACAGAGACTATGGGACGAAGCACTTAAATGTGCAACATACATCCAAAACAGATCTACCCATAGATCTGTCAAGGATAAGACCCCCTACGAGGCTTGGAGTGGCCTCAAACTAGAAGTGACCCACTTTCGCATTTTTGGTTCTCATGCATGGGTCCACATTCCCTCTGAAAAGAGGAAGGCACTTGATCCACAGAGCACTGAGTGCATTTTTTTTGGATACCCTGACAGTGTGAAGGGATATCATCTTATTGATATTTCCTCAGACCAGCTCATCATTGAGCATAGTGTCCAATTCGAGGAAAGTGTCTCGCATGCACCTCAGTAGCCTTATGCAGACACCTTCATTCTTCCACCTATCCGAGATGATGAGCATGCACATGCTGAATCTTCTTCAGATGAGAGTTCTAATTTAGAGGACTCAGATGATTCAGATTTAGATTCAGAGTCAGTACATTCGGATGCAAAGTTAGAGCATCCAGATGCAGTTGTAGAGCCAGAGAAGAGGCCCAAGAGGGAACAGACTACTCTTCAAGATGCAAGGGATCTCGTCGGTGACCCAACTGATACTAGGAGGACTCAATCTGATTTCGAGGAACCTCCTGTTGCACTCACTTCCAATGAACCATTGCCTTTGAGGCATCTTTTCTTGTTTCAGACTTCAGATCCACAGTCTTATGGCGAGGCTACTAGAAATCACTTTTGGGAATCTGCCCTACAGGAGGAGTACAACTCCCTCCTCGAGAACCAGACTTGGGATTTGGTTCCTCTTCCTTCTGAGAGGAAACTTGTCAGATGCAGATGGGTCTACAGGACCAATATCATAGCGGATGGACATATCAGCAGATATAAAGCTAGGATTGTCACCAAAGGCTTTCAGTAGGTTCATGGTATTGACTATGATGAGACCTTCACTCCAGTAGAGAATATGGATTGCATTCGATTGGCCCTTGCCATTACGGTAGCCAAGGGATGGGAAGTCCATCAGATGGATGTGAAGAATGCATTTCTTCATGGTGATCTCTCTGAGGAGATCTACATGGAGCAACCCCAGGGATTTATGCAAGACTCATCTTTCATCTGTCGACTACAGAAGTCACTTTATGGCCTCAAACAGGCTCCGAGGGCATGGTATGCCAAGATGGATTCTTACCTGTTGTCACAGAACTTTGTACATTGTAAATCAGACCTGAATGTATACATGCTCAGGAAGGCCGATTCTCTTCTACTTTTAGTTCTGTATGTCGATGATTTGTTGATCACTGGTTGCTCGACCTCAGCAATTGCTGCAGTCAAGAGGATTCTTCATGACAGGTTTTTGATGATGGACATGGGTCCACTACACTTATTCCTTGGACTTGAGATCAGTCAGGATGCATCAGGTATCAAACTGTCTCAAGCCAAGTATGCACGAGATCTCCTTGAGAGATTTCACATGACAGACTACAAGTCTTCTCCGACTCCTTTCCTATCAGGAGTCAAACTTGAGGATGACGGGGAGAATCCACTGGTTGACAACACAATGTACAGACAACTAGTGGGGAGCTTGTTGTATCTCACACACTCCAGACTAGACCTCTCATATGCAGTTGGCGTAGTTTTCAGGTTCATGCAGGAGCCGCATGAGCTACATTGGAAAGCTGCAAAGCATATCCTTCGATACGTATAGGGAACCATCACCTTTGGGATTCATTATGCAACATACTCTACATTATATGTCATTGGGTTTACTAATTCCAACTGGGTTGGCGATAACATTGATCGCAAGTCCAAATCTAGTTACTCACTCAGTCTTGGTTCTGGGCCTATTTGTTGGTCGAGCAAGAAGCAAGCTACCATTGCTCTATCTTCAGTCGAGGTAGAGTACATAGGGGTAGTTAACATAACCATTTAGGCTATGTGGCTACAACATTTTCTCATTGAGTTGGGCATTCAGTTTCATCGATCGATCGTCATCTGGTGTAACAACCAAAGCACTCTGAAGTTCTGCAGAGATCCAGTTCAGAGGTAGTAGACGAAGCACATCGAGATCCACATGCACTACATCCGAGACTTAGTACATGAGGGGATCATCGACTTACAATTTTTTCCTTCAGCAGAACAGATGACATACATTTTCACCAAGACCTTCACTAAGCAGAAATTCCATTCTCTGTGAGGTCGTCTTGGAGTTAAGGACATAGTTGCCTAATAACTGTAGTTCTTCTTTTTACATACATTGTACCTTTAAGGGGGGGGGTTTCCCATGAGGTTTTCCCTCCTTCCTCACTTTATTTTTAGTGTATCTTTGTACTTGGGTACCTAACATGGCCTTGTTTCTGGGACCCAATCTTTATTTTCACCATAGTGATGTTCAGGGGGGGTGTTGGAGTTAATTCACACACACCTAGGATTTATTTTTCCTAAGGTTTTTATTTGTTTATGACTCATAATTAGTCATTATCCAGTCTCCTATATTTTAGGAGAGAATATTCCACCTGGAGAATATTCTCTTTCAGTTCACACTTTAGTTTGACTAGTTGAGTTGAGTTTAGATGTTGCATTGGGATCATCACCATGCAACATTGGGACCATCACCATGCAACATTGGGACCATCACCATGCTAATTCTACATTTCCTTGGTATCATCACGAGAGTGACGCATTAGCCTTGATTCCCTCAGTTAACTCCTCACTACTCTCTGTTTAGTCAGTTAACTGAAGACTAGTTAACTAGTTAACTCAACTAGGTGGCAGTTCACTCCCGTAACTGTCTGAGAGACTAGAATAGATGGTAGTTCACTCCCGTAACTACTAGTGTGTGTCCAGATCACTCTATACCACCACTATGGTGACTTGGTTCACCTCAATTCGAACTCATTGAGTTATACAGAGTATATCATGTGTAAATTATTCATTATTCAAAATGGTTAATGAGAATTATTCCATTCTTTCTCTCCTTCTTCTTTCTTCTATTCTGTCTGCAAATGTGTGTATCATTGTTTATCTAGATCTATTCTATCCAGGTTCAACACATTTACAACTACCAGTCAAATTACCAGTCGACTACTAGATGACCTTCATTCGGTCTTCAATCAGTTACCACACGATCGCCTGTCGATCCTTTGTCGGTTGACCTCTTCGAATTTCTTTCAATTACTTCGACTTCAACTTTTCTTAGTATATCCACCTCGACCTTCAACTTTCACTTCCATTCAATCCACCTCGAGTAAAATTTCACTACAAAGAATATAACAACCCAACAATATATATATATATATATATATATATATATATATATATATATATATATATATAATTAATATTAAATATTAAATATTGTCTACTTCGATATTTATATTGATGTAAATATCGAAGTTAATGGATTATGTGTATAATGAGAAGCTAATATAAGTTTTTTCCCAATTATATTAAAAAATTGAAGCCATTTAAAACATTATTGGACATTTTCCTCCTCTCAAATAACTGCACAATGTAATAGATCACATCCTTTCATGTTTATGTATGTTTGATTTTTATTATGTTAATAGTAAATTTTGAAATTAAATAAAATATTGAAAACAAAAATTAATGTAATTTTATTTCTCTAAAAAGAATTGATATCCATTTTAATTTCAAATCAATATTTTAATTTAATAAAAACAATTCAACAATATTTACAATATATAATATAATAAAATGTATACTAATAAAAATTTACAAATTTAAATTCCAACAAAGTTAAATGTATCATGGTTATCTTTTTCCAGATATTTTTTTCCATCTCATTTCAATGTCTAAATAATTGATCTAGATGGATATCGGTGACCACTCACCTTTTCCATCTGGCTCAAAACAGTTTTCTGACAATTTTAGCAATTTACTATTTTTAGCAGTTTTAACTTCCGGGGCCATTTTGAGGGCCTAAATGAAGGTTTTTCAGGATCGAGCTCCTCAATGATAGACAAAGGCATGATTGAACCCACAAAATGAATCTCCTCGACGATACCTTTCCAATGGACTATCACACGCCTAAAACAGAGATCCTATGCAAAAGTTACGACCCCAGGAAGTTGATGTACTAACTTACCCAAACGGGGCCCACATGACTTTTGGCGCTTCATCCCCTAGGGTTAGGTTTTTGGATGTTTAGGGTTTTTGGAATTATTTATTATTGTAAAAAGGCCTTCCGAGCCTCATTGTAACTTTGTTCTTGCGAATGCACGTTGCCGTCACATCTCTTCTCATAGATAAGCCGCCACCATTCCAGCAAGCTTGTTTCCACTGCATTTTACAGTTTCATCTTATTTCGTTATTGAATAGAAAACCAGTTTTATTGTATCTCAGTTATTTTGTGTTAAGAACCTCTTAATAATCTATATTAATTTCGTTCTTCTCATAAAATATGTATCAGTGGTATCAGAGCTGTCTACTCCTTGTCGTCTTAATGCATGTCCCCAACGAGGTCGGAGTACAAAGAGTTGGGTCTCGAGCTTGTTTCTCCTAAGGAAAGAAGCTCTCTCATGCCTAAGAGACCTTCCTTGGTAGGAGAAAATAAAGATTATGGGATAAGATATCCTTTCAAACTGTTGATTTAGGAAGCCCTCACGCAACATAGGAACGAGATGATGGATAGTTTCATGCAAATACTTCGACGGCTACCAACATGTGACGCATCTTCTTCGAACAGAGGCACCGCCCCATTCAAGGTACAAATAAACTTTGATATTCCTATATTTGAAGTTCAGATAGACATAGATGCTATAGACAAGTGGTTGAATCTACTAGAAGGGTATTTTTTTGTCCATAACTTTTCGAATAGAGAAAAGATTACTTTTGCGCTCCTCAAAGTCATTCCCCATGTCAAAGATTGGTGGGAAATATTCTGTGAGCAAAAGGAAATAGAGGAAACCTCATTATTTTCAGTCACAGCCACCTAGGAATCCTTCGGGGATTCTATTAAGGAACAATACTACCAAGTTGGAAGTTATGACGACCTGTATACCAAATGGACCACACTACAGCAAGAAAGAGACTAAGAAGTGACATATTTCACAAATATCTTCCATACCTTGCGCACCAAGTTGGGTATCATAGATTCAGAAAGACATTTGGTGCTCAAGTATCATGGTGCTCTGCATAGATACATCTAGACTGAAATGGAATTTTTGGACATCTCATCCTTGGGCGCGGCCTACCTATATGCCATCAAAATCGAGCAAAAGCTCAAACAAAAGACGCGGTAATATGGGCATGGGAACCCCTCACAAAAAAATCTAGGAAAGGGCAGCCCCAACCCACCGAACAAAGGACAAAGAAAATATGGACATTATCAAGACAACTAGTCCAAGCCACAAGAAAAGAAGGACACTGAAAAGACAAAGAAAGATACTGGGAAGTGGTGCAACTTCCATAAGATCCCTTAGCATAACATTGTTGATTGTCGCTCAAAGCAGTCGTTGGTGGCTGAAGTGAAAGCCTCTTAATTAGATGCAGATTCTGACTCCAAGACAGAACCAGAAAGGGGAAGACACATCATTAACGTGGAACCCAGTGCCACCGTTTCTACCACCAAGCTCTAGCCTGGTGAACCAGATGAGCCAGAAGAAGGAGAGTGCCTCTTCAATTCACAGATGTGAGTAAAAGGCACCCCACTGCACTTCATCATTGATAGCGGTAGCCAGAAGAACCTCATATTAGTAGAGGTCATCAAGCGGCTGGCCCTACCAACAACGCCATACCCACAACCTTACACCATTGGATGGCTCCACCAAGGATGTGATCTCCACGTCATCCAACAGTTTTGACTGTCGTATGGCATCAAGCCCTTCAAAGATGAGGTATTGTGTGATGTTTCTCCTCTCCAAGTTTGTGATGTTCTTTTGGGCCAACATTATTTATGAAAATGTCATGATGTATATGAGTCTAGGCCTCCTAGTGTTATTATTACTTTGAATAGGAAATTGTACAAGATACCTGAGGCAGTCCCACTTAGTGCTATTTCCTTGATCTCTTCTAAGCAATGCAAGAAGGTCATCTCTCAGACGGGGAAGTTTGTCTTCTTCGTCAATCACTCCTAGAATAATTGAAAGATCGCAGGGTCTATGTGGCTGACCTCTCCACATAGAAAAATCAAGTAGATAAGGTCGTGGAAGAATACTCAGATATATTTTCCTCACCTACAGGGGTACCTCTGCACTGCCAGGTCAAGCACCCCATCAATTTGACCCCCGACGCACCACTGCCCAATGGGTCAGTCTATCATCACTCTTTGTTAGAGAATGAGGAGATCAAGTGACAGATCCAAGAACTGCTCCACAAGGGGCACATCCACCCCAACTCATCACCTTACGGGAGCCCAATCATGTTGGTACAAAAGAAATATGGAACCTGACGACTCTGTATTGATTACCGGGCTTTGAATAAAATCACAGTTAGAAATCGGCACTTGATTCCCCAAATCGATGACCTCCTTGATCAACTCACGGGGGCCAAATACTTCAGTAGGATTGATATGAAGTCTGGCTACCACCAGGTCCCTATAGAACATATAGATGTATGGAAGACCACCTTCAAGTCAAAGGAAGGCCTTTTCAAATGGTTGGACATGCCCTTTGGTTTGACAAATGCTCCAACCACTTTCATGAGGATGATGGATGATATCCTGCAACCATTCACCAATACTTTTGTAGTGGTGTATCTGGATGACATTCTAATTTACAGCAAGACTTGGGTCGAACACTTGCAACATATTCAACAGGTTCTGCACACCCTGCATTTGCAAAAGTTATATGCCAACTTGGAAAAATGCTCCTTCGAAATGGGCAGGGTCCATTACCTGGGCTACATCATTGATCAGCATGGCATACATGTGGATCCAGCCAAGATCGAAGTCATCCGTGACTGGCCAACCCCAACAACACTCACTAGAGCTTTGGAGCTTCTTGGTCCTTGCCAATTTCTACCATAGGTTTGTGTTGGGTTTCTCCCATATTGCATGGTCCGTCATCCAAATAAATAGGGGTGGTGGTAAGGAAAAATTTGCGTGGGTTCGGTCCCAACAACAAGCGTTCAATGATTTGAAGTAGTGCTTGTGCTCAACCCCAGTACTTTCACTACTGGACCTGCAACATCCCTTTGAGATCGAGACAGATGATTCAAACTATGTTGTGGGCGTCGTTCTCACTTAACACAACCATCCCGAGGCCTATCATAGTGAGATACTGTCAGATACTATTTGTAAGTACCCTACCTATGACAAAGAAATGTACTCCATTGTGAAAGCATGTCGCTAGTGGAGACATTACATTCTTGGGAAGGAGATAGTCATCCACATTGATCATAAGCCACTATAGTTCATGCAGACATAGGGAAAATTGCAGAATGACCGCCATCAAAAGTGGTCCACATACTTGCAGCAATTCCACCTCAACATCAAGTATAAAACAGGAAGCAACAATCGTGTTGCTAATTGCCTCAGAAGACTGCCAGTCATGGCACTCACCACGGTGCTAGACTCTTACAACCAAGAGACATCTGGATGGCCCCAACTCTATGAGACAGACCCTGACTTCACCACCACCTACCAAATGTTGGGTGCAAATGTAGTTGTCAATAATTTCCATATTTAGGATGGGTTGTTGTGTCATCTGTGCCATATCTGTGTTCCATCAAGTGAGCGAGCGAAGCTGATCTTGGAAGCCCACTATAGTCGGGTGGCAGGACACTTTGGCATCAAAAAGATAGTGGTGATGTTACAGAAACATTTCTACTGGCCGAAACTTCGACAGGAGGTTGGAAAGTATATCAGGTCCTACACTGCTTGCACTATTGCCAAACCGACCACTAAGAAACAGGGCTTGTACACCCCTCTTCCTACTCCTGACAGGCCATGGGAATCCATCTCAATGGACTACATGTTGGGCCTCCCATCCACTAAGTGGGGAAATGACTGTGTTTTGTGGTTGTTGATCGCTTTTCTAAGATGGCGATTCTAGTTGCCTACAAGAAGAGCATCACAGTAGAGGCCACTGCCAAGATCTTCTTTGAACGAGTCTAGGTACATTTTGGAATCCCACAAACCATTGTCTCAGATTGGGATAGTCAATTTATAAGCACATCCCGGTCAAGCCTCTGGTCATTGCTGGACACCAAGCTCAACAAATCCACGACCTTCCACCCCCAGACAAATGGCCAAACCAAGGTTGTAAATCGAATGACTGTGCATATGCTTCGCATGTATAATTCAAGGAACCCTCGCACATGGGATGAGAGCCTTCCCTATGTCCAGCATAGCTACAACTGAGCCCTGCATAGCTTAACCAACCAAAACCCCTTTCAAGTGGGGTTGGGATTCCAACCATTGGGTCCCATAGATGTTGCACTTCCCCTTGCGTTCACCTCAACCGACTCATCTCTTGCTCCAACTGAAGCTGAAAAAGCCACCCGGTTCATTGAGCGAATCCATCACATCTGCCAACATGTTCAGGATATCCTACAGAAGTCCAATGACAAGTACAAACAATGCCATGATCAACATCGGGTGCCGTATAAGTTTCAGGTGGGCGACAAAGTTTGGTTGCACTTGCAGAAAGAATGCCTTACAGGACCCCATCGGAAGCTTCGCCCACTTCGTTATGGGTTGTACACTATCACCAAGGCCATGGGGGATAATTATTTTGAGCTCAACATTCCTCCTTTCTTTGGCCTGCACCCAGTGTTCAACGTGGATCTCCTTTACCCTTATTTCCCACCATTATTGGACACCTCAGAAGTAGCAGAAAATCTGACACCAACAGAGCTTAACCACGACTGCATACAAAAAACATCTAATGATCAGATTGTGGATAGACAGATCAAGGGCACTCGAAAACAAAGGATCCATCTTTATCGAGTCGTCAAAGCAGGGCAGCTCCTGCACCAAGGCATGTGGCTCACCCGGGGCCAAATTCAGCAGAAATTTCCTCATCTGATGGGGGACCTCAACGCAATGGATACCATTGCTTCCTAAGGAGGGAGGATTGATCTAAATGGATATCGATGGCCACCCACCTTTTCCAACTGGCTCAAAACAGTTTTCTAACAATATTGTCAATTTACTATTTTTAGCAGTTTTATCTTCTGAGGCCATTTTGAGGGCCTAAATGAAGGTTTTTCTGGATCGAGCTCCTTAATGATAGCTAAAGGCATGATTGATCCCCCAAAATGAATCTCCTCAAAGATACCTTTCCAACATGCTATCACACGCCTAAAATGAAGATCGTATGCAAAAGTTACGACCCCGGGAAGTTGATGTACTAACTTACCCAAACAGGGCCCACATGACTTTTGGTGCTTCATCTCCTTGGGTTAGGTTTTTGGTTGTCTAGGGTTTTTGGCATTCTTTCTTATTGTAAAAATGCCTTCAGAGCCTTATTGTAACTTTCTTCTTGCGAATGCACACTGCCATCACATCTCTTCTCAGAGATAAGCCGCCACCATTCCAGCAAGCTTGTTTCGTTATTGAATAGAAAACCAGTTTTACTGTATCTCTGTTATTGTTAAGAAACCGTTAATAATCTGTATTCATTTTGTTCTTCTCATAAAATCTGAATCAGTGGTATCAGAGTGGTTTGTTCCTTTTTGTCTTAATGCATGTCCCCAACGAGGTCAGAGTACAAAGAGTTGGGTCTCGAGCTTGTTTCTCTTGAGGATAGAAGCTCTCGCACACCCAAGCGACCTCCCATGGTAGGAGAAAATAAAGATGATGGTACAGGAGATCCTTTCAAACTGTTGATTGAGGAATCCCTCATGCAACAAAGGAACGAGATGATGGATAGTTTCGCACAAATCATTCGGCGACTACCAACAGGCGACACATCTTCTTCGAACGAAGGTACCGCCCCCTTCAAGGTATAAATAAACTTTGATATTCCTATATTTGAAGGTTATATAGACGCAGATGTTGTAGACAAGTGGTTGAATCTACTAGAAGGGTGTTTTTTTGTCCATAACTTTTCGAATAGAGAAAATATTACTTTTGCGCTCTTCAAAGCCGTTCCCCATGTCAAAGAATGGTGGGAAACATTCTATGAGAAAAAGGAAACAGAGGAAACCTCATTATTTTCAGTCACATCCACCTGGTAATCCTTGAGGGATGCTATTAAGGAATAATACTACCCTATCGGAAGTTATGATGACCTGTATACCAAATGGGCCACACTGCGGCAATAAAGAGACCAAGGAGTGCCAGATTTCACAAATATCTTCCATACCTTGCGCACCAAGTTGGGTATCAAAGATTTGGAGCGACATCTGGTGCTCAAGTATCGCGGTTCTCTACATAGATACATCCAGACTGAAATGGAATTTTTGGACATCTCATCCTTGGGCGTGACCTATCGATATGCCGTCAAAATCGAGCAGAAGCTCAAACAAAAGATGCGGCAATTTGGGCCTGGGAACCCCTCACAACAAAATCCAAGAAAGGGCAGCCCCAACCCACTGAAAAAAGGACAGAGAAAAGATGGACAGTATCAGGACAACCAGTCCAAGTTGAAAAGAAAATAAGGACACCGGAAAGACAAAGAAAGATACTCAGAAGTGGTGCGACTTCCATAAGAGCCCTTGGCATAACACTGCTGATTGTTGCTCAAATCAGTCGCTAGTCGCCAAAGTGAAAGACTTTGAATTAGATGCAGATTCTGACTTTGAGCCAGAACCAAAAAGGGAAGATGGATAATTGACGCAGAACCCAGTGCCACCATTGCTACCACCAAGCTCCAGCCTGGTGAACCAGATGAGCCAGAAGAAGGAGAGTGCCTCTTCCATTCACAGATGTGGGTAAAAGGAACCCCACTGCACTTCATCATTGATAGCGGTAGCCAGAAGAACCTTATCTCAACAGAGGTCATCAAGCGGCTGGCCTTGCCAACAACACCGCACCCACAACCCTACACCATTGGATGGCTCTGCCAAGGAATCAATCTCCGCGTTAGCTAACAGTGTCGAATGTCATACGACATCAAGCCCTTCAAAGATGAGGTATTTTGTGATATTTCTCCTCTCGAAGTTTGTGATGTTCTTTTGGGACAACCTTATTTGTGGAAATGTCATACTGTATATGAGTCTAGGCCTCGTAGTGTTATTATTACTTTGAACAAGAAATTGTAAAGGATACCTAAGGCAGTCCCACCTAGTGCTATTTCCTTGATATATGCTAAGCAATGTAGCAAGGTCATCTCTCAAATGGGGAAGTTTGTCTTCTTCATGATTCTCTCTCAGAATAAGAGAAAGGTCGCAGTCACATCCAGGGTCTCTATGACCAACCTCTCCACACAACAGAAGCAAGTAGATAACGTCGTGTAAGAATACTCGTATATCTTCTCCTCACCTACAGGGGTACCTCTGCACTGCCAGGTCAAGCACCCCATAGATTTGACCCCCAACACACCACTGCCCAATGGGACACTCTATAGTTGATCTTTGTTAGAGAATGAGGAGATCACGAGACAGATCCAAGAATTGCTCCACAAGGGGCACATCCGCCCTAGCTCATCACCTTGTGGGAGCCCAATCATGTTGGTACAAAAGAAAGATGGAACCTGGCGACTCTGTATTAATTACTG
This sequence comes from Picea engelmannii, assembly GCA_009831015.1. Lineage (NCBI taxonomy): Eukaryota > Viridiplantae > Streptophyta > Pinopsida > Pinales > Pinaceae > Picea > Picea engelmannii. Next base: position 55,591 of record ML780302.1, read on the forward strand.
GGCTCTGAATAAAATCATAGTCAGAAACTGGTACCCAATTCCCCAAATCGATGACCTTCTTGATCAACTCACGGGGGACAAATACTTCAGTAAGATTGATCTGAAGTCTGGCTACCACCAGGTCTCGATAGAATAGATAGATGTATGGAAGACCACCTTCAAGTCAAAGGAAAGACTTTTTGAATGGTTGGTCATGTCCTTTGGTTTGACAAATGCTCCAACCACTTTCATGAGGATGATGGGTGATATCTTATGACCATTCACTAATACTTTTGTAGTGGTGTATCTGGATGACATTCTAATTTACAGCAAGACTTGGGCTGAACACTTGCAGCATATTCAGCAGGTTCTGCACACCCTGTGACATCACAAGCTATATGCCAACTTGGAAAAATTCTCCTTTGGCATGGACAGGGTCCATTACCTAGGCTACATAATTGATCGATATGGCGTACATGTGGATCCAACCAAGATCCAAGTCATCTGTGACTGGCCAGCCCCAACAACACTCATTGAGCTTTGGAGCTTCTTGGGCCTCGCCAGTTTTTACCGCATGTTCATGTTGGGTTTCTCCCATCTTGCATGGGCCCTCTTCCAAATAAACAAGAGTGGTGGTAAGGCAAAATTTGCATGGGGCCGGTCCCAACAACAAGCATTCGATGATTTGAAGCAGCGCTTGTGCTCAGCCCCAGTAATTTCACTACCAGACCTACAACATCCCTTTGAGATCGAGACAGATGATTCAGACTATGCTGTGGGTACCGTTCTCACTTAGTATGGCCACCTCGTGGCCTATCATAGTGAGACATTGTCAGATACTGTCCATAAGTACCCTACTTACGACAAATAAATGTACTCAATTGTGCAAGCATGCCGCCAGTGGAGACATTACATTATTGGGAAGGAGATAGTCATCCACACTGATCATAAGCCACTATAGTTCATGAAAACACAGGGAAAATTGCAGAATGACCACCATCAAAAGTGGTCCACATACTTGTAGACATTCCACCTCAACATCAAGTATAAAACAGGAAGCAACAATCACGTCGATGACCATGGTGCTAGACTCTTGCGACCATGAGACATATGGATGGCCCCAACTCTATGAGACAGACCCTGACTTCGCCACCACCTACCAAATGGTTGGTGAAAATGTAGTTGTCGATAATTTCCATCTTTAGGATGGGTTGTTGTGTCATCTGGGCCATATCTTTGTTCCATCAAGTGAGCAAGCGAAGCTGATCTTGGAATCCCACTACAGTTAGGTGGCAAGACACTTTGGTGTTGAAAAGACAGTGGCGATGCTACAGAAACATTTCTACTGGCTGAAACTTTGACAGGAGGTCGCCAAGTATATCAGGTCCTGCACTGCCTGCGCTATTGCCAAACCGACCACTAAGAAACAGGGCATGTACACCCCTCTTCCTACTCCTGACAGGGCATGGGAATCCATATCAATGGACTACATGTCTGGCCTCACATCCACCAAGCAGGGAAATGACTGTGTTTTTTTTGTTGTTGATTGCTTTTCTAAGATGGTGATTCTGGTTGCCTGCAAGAAGAGCATCACAACAGAGGCCACTACCGGGCTCTTCTTTGAACGAATCTGGGTACATTTTGGAATCCCACAAACCATTGTCTCAGATCGGGATAATCAATTTCTCAGTACATTTTGGTCAAGCCTCTAGTCACTGCTGGACACAAGGCTCACCAAATCCACAACCTTCCACCCCCAGAGAGATGGCTAAACTGAGGTTTTAAATCGAATGATTGTGCATATCCTTCACATGTATAATTCAAAACACCCTCTCACATGGGATGAGATCCTTCCCTATGTCTAGCATAGCTACAACCAAGCCCTGCATATCTCAACCGACCATAGCCCCATTCAAGTGGGGTTGGGATTCCAACCATTGGGTCCCATAGATGTTGCACTTCCCCTTGCGGTCACCTCGACCGACTCATATCCTGCTCCAATTGAAGCTGACAAAGCCACCTGGTTCATTGAGAGGATCTAGCACATTCTACAATAGGTTCAGGATATCCTACAAAAGTCCAATGACAAGTACAAACAACACCACGATCAACATCAGGTGCCGCATAAGTTTCAGGTGGGTGAAAAAGTTTGGTTTCACTTGCAGAAAGAATGCCTTACAGGAACCCATTAGAAGATTTTCCCACTACGTTATGGGTCGTACACTATCACCAAGGCCATGGGGGATAATGATTTTGAGCTCAACATTCCTCCTTTCCTTGGCCTGCACCTAGTGTTCAACGTGGATCTCCTTCGCCCTTATTTCCCACCATTATTGGACACCTCAGAAGTAGCAGAAGATATGACACCAACAAAGATCAACCTTGAATACATACAACAAGAATCCAATGATCAGGTTGTGGACAAATAGATCAAGGACACTCGACAAAAAAGGATTCAGCTTTATCGAGTCGTTAAAGCAGGGTAGCTCCTGCACCAAGGCAAGTGGCTCACCCAGGGCCAAATTCAGCAGAAATTTCCTCATCTGATGGGGGACCTCAACAAAATGGAAACAATTTCTTCCTAAGGAGGAAGGATTGATCCAGATGGATATCCGTGGCCACCCACCTTTTCCATCTGGCTGAAAATAGTTTTATGACAATTTTGACAATTTACTATTTTTAGCAGTTTTAACTTCTGGGGTCATTTTGAGGGCCTAAATGATTTTTTTTGGGGATAGAGCTCCTCAATGATAGCTGAAGGCATGATTGATCCCCCAAAATGAATCTCCTCTATGATACATTTCCAACAGGCTATCACACACCTAAAACGGAGATCGTATGAAAAAGTTTGACCCCAGGAAGTTGATGTACTAACTTACCCAAACGAGGCCCACATGACTTTTAGCGCTTCATCTCCTAGGGTTATGCTTTTGGATGTCTAGGGTTTTTGGCATTATTTCTTATTGTAAAAATTCCTTCAAAGCCTCATTGTAACTTTCTTCTTGCGAATGCATGTTGTTGTCACATCTTTTTTCAAATATAAGCTGCCACCATTCCAGCAAGCTTGTTTCCGCTACATTTTACAGTTTCAGCTTATTTCGTTATTGAATAGAAAACTAGTTTTACTGTATCTCTGTTATTTTGTGTTAAGAACCTGTTAATAATCTGTATTCCTTTTGTTCTGCTCATAAAATCCGGATTAGTGGTATCGGAGAGGTCTTCTCCTTATCGTCTTAATGCATGTCCCCAATGAGGTCGGAGTACAAAGAGTTGGGTCTCGAGCTTGTTTCTCTTGAGGACAGAAGCTCTCGCATGCCCAAGCGAGCTCCCATTGCAAGAGAAAAGAAAGATGATGGGACAATAGATCCTTTCAAACTGTTGATTGAGGAATCCCTCATGCAACATAGGAATGAGATGATGGATAGTTTTTCACAAATCCTTCGGCAGCTACCAACAGGCCACACATCTTCTTCGAACGGAGGTGCCGCCCCCTTCAAGGTACAAATAAAATTTGATATTCCTATATTTTAAGTTCAGATAGATGCAGATGCTATAAACAAGTGGTTGAATCTACTAGAAGGGTATTTTTCTGTCCATAACTTTTAGAATATAGATAAGATTACTTTTGCACTCCACAAAGCCATTCCCCATGTCAAAGATTGGTGGGAAACTTTTTGTGAGCAAAAGGAAATAGAGGAAACCTCATTACTTTCAGTCACGACCACCTGGGAATTCTTCAAGGATGCTATTAAGGAACAATACTACCCTGTCGGAAGTTATGACGACCTGTATACCAAATGGACTACACTTCAGCAAGAAAGAGACCAAGCAGTGTCGGATTTCACAAATATATTCCATACCTTACACACCAAGTTGGGTATCAAAGATTCGGAGTGACATATGGTGCTCAAGTATCACGGTGCTCTGCATAGATACATCCAGACCAAAATGGAATTTCTGGACATCTCATCCTTGGGCGCAGCCTACTGATATGCTGTCAAAATCAAGCAGAAGCTCAAACAAAAGACACGACAATTTGGGCCTGGGAATCCCTCACAACAAAAGACAGGAAAGGGTAGCCCCAATCCACCGAACAAAGGACAGAGAAAAGAAGGACAATATCAGGAAAAATAGTCCAAGTCGCAAGCAAAGAAGGACACCGGAAAGACAAAGAAAGATACTGGGAAGTGGTGCGACTTCCATAAGAGCCCTTGGCATAACACTGCTAACTATTGCTGGTGGCTGAAGTGAAAGCCTCTGAATCAGATGTGGATTCTGACTCCGAGATAGAACTAGAAAGGGGAAGACGGATCATTGATGTGGAACCCAGTGCCACCCTTGCTACCACTAAGCTCCATCTTGGTGAACCAGACGAGCTAGAAGAAGGAGAGTACCTCTTCCATTCACAGATGTGGGTAAAAGGCACCCCACTGCACTTCCTCATTGATAGCGGTAGCCAGAAGAACCTCATCTCAACAGAGGTCATCAAGTGGCTAGCCCTACTAACAATGTCGCACCCACAACCCTACACCATTGGATGGCTTCTCCAAGGAAGTGATCTCCGCGTCAGCCAACAGTGTCGACTATCGTACGACATCAAGCCCTTCAAAGAAGAGGTATTGTGTGATGTTGCTCCTCTCGAAGTTTGTGATGTTATTTTGGGCCAACCTTATTTATGGAAATGTCATGTTGTGTATGAGTCTAGGCCTCGTAGTGTTATTATTACTTTGAACAGGAAATTTTACAGGATAGCCGAGGCAGTCCCACCTAGTGTTATTTCCTTGATCTCTGCTAAGAAATGCAGGAAGGTCATCTCTCAGATCAGGAAGTTTGTCTTCTTCGTGATTCTCTCTTAGAATAAGTGAAATATTGCAGCCACATCTAGGGTCTCTACAGCCGACCTCTCCACACAGAAGAAGTAAGTAGATAAGGTTGTGGAAGAATACTCAGATATCTTCTCCTCACCTACAGGGGTACCTCTACACTGCCAGGTCAAGCACCCCATTGATTTGAACCTTGATGCACTGCTGTCCAATGGGACAGTCTATTGTCACTCTTTGTTAGAGAATGAGGAGATCAAGTGACAGATCCAAGAACTGCTCCACAAGGGGCACATCCACCCCAGCTCATCACCTTGCGGGAGCCCAATCGTGATGGTACAGAAGAAAGATGGAACCTGATGACTCTGTATTGATTACTGGACACTGAATAAAATCACAGTCAGAAACCGGTACTCGATTCCCCGAATCGATGACCTCCTTGATCAACTCACGGGGGCCAAATACTTCAGTAAGATTGATCTAAAGTCTGGCTACCACCATGTCCCGATAGAACAGACATATGTATGGAAGACTGCCTTCAAGTCAAAGGAAGCCCTTTTTGAATGGTTGGTCATGCCCTTTGGTTTGACAAATGCTCCAACCACTTTCATGAGGATGATGGATGATATCCTGTGACCATTCACCAATACGTTTGTAGTGGTGTATCTGGATGACATTCTAATTTACATCAAGACTTGAGTCGAACACTTGTAACATATTCAGTAGGTTCTGCACACCTTGCGGTAGCACAAGTGTGGTATACCTAGGGAGGTACCCAATGGGAATGTAGTTATGTGTTATTAGTGGAATTCATTTAATATATGAGAATGTGGTCATTCAATGTAAGGTGGACTAGGTCCACTATATTAATAAAGGCCCACTATGGTAGTTGGATGTAATAAA
>ML780302.1:62414-77147 GCA_009831015.1 Picea engelmannii
ATATGGATGAAGTGGATATTGTTTTGGGATATCCTTGGATAGAATCAGTGGGTACCATTAATATTAATGTGCAAAAGAAGTTTTTAAAGTTGTGGTACAAGAAAAAGAAAATCACATTGCAGGATGTGTCTCTTATTAATAAAAATGGACCCGTGGAAGATAGCAAAGAATTTATTGCTCAGTCTGAAGTTGAATCAGAGGCAGAGTCTACAGAAGGAGATGAAGCAAAACTACAAGGAGGACATAATCAAGAAGCTAAGGAGGTCATTGAATCAAAGGCACAAAGTGTTGCAGATTTGAAGAAAAAAAAACAAATTCCTACAGTTTTTTTATATCACCATCCACATCATATAGAGATGCAAAAGTCATCAAGGTAAGGGCATGTGCATCAACACATGTATGCACCAGCAGGGCACCAGACAAGAAACCGATCAAGAGGTGCATGGAAGACAACCAACACTATGGGAAGAGCTCAAGCTACAGAAACAATCCCATGGAAACCGCGACATGATGAAGAGAAAGATAAGGGTACAAAGGTAGCAGATAGACATCACGTTCGACTTCCATTGGGATGGATGGATGGTCGTACTTGGTACCAGTTGGCTACATTGCTTAGCCGGTCATATTGTATGGTTTCTTCTAATGTTTCGAGAACGAAACATGTGAAGGAGGATGGAATGTGGTATACCTAGGTAGGTAATATGGGGTACCTAGGGAGGTACCCAATGGGAATGTAGTTATGTGTTATTAGTGGAAGTCATTTAATATATGGGAATGTGGTCATTCAATGTAAGGTGGACTAGGTCCATTATATTAATAAAAGGCCCACTATGGTAGTTGGATGTAATAAATGTGAGAAGGCTCTCTAGAAGGTTCCTAGGAGATAGGGAGAACTATATAAAGAAGTCTAGGCAATGTAATGAAACATAGTGAAGAATATTATGATTGTACAAGAAAGGATTGCTTGAGGAGTTTTATCCTTCCATAAGGATTAATATATGGTGTTACCCTACCTCAAGGGTTTTCTCTATTTCTTATGTTCATGTTATGGTGAATGGTTTATGTTTTATTCTTGGTTATTATTGAAGTATATTTGCAGATCTGATATAGGTACTTAACAATAAGCTATACGCCAACTTGGAAAAATGATCCTTCGGCATGGACAGGGTCCATTACCTGGGCTACATCATTGATCATCATGGCGTACATGTGGATCCAACCAATATCCAAGTCATCCATGACTGGCCATCCCCAACAACACTCACTGAGCTTTGGAGCTTCTTGGGCCTTGCCAATTTCTACTGCAGATTCGTGTTGGGTTTCTCCCATATTGCATGGGCCCTTAGCCAAATAAAGAGGGGTGGTGGTAAGGAGAAATTTGCATGGGGCCGGTCCCAACAACAAGATTTCGATGATTTGAAGCAGCATTTGTGCTCAGCCCCAGTACTTTCACTATCAGACTAGCAGCATCCCTTTGAGATCGAGACAAATGCTTCAGACTATGCTGTGGGAACCGTTCTCACTCAGCACAGACACCCCGTGGCCTATCATAGTGAGACACTGTCAGATATTGTCCATAAGTACCCTACTTATGACAAAGAAATGTACTCCATTGTGCAAGCATGCCTCCAGTGGAGACATTACATTCTTGGGAAGGAGATAGTCATCCACACTGATCATAAGCCACTGCAGTTCATGTAGATATAGGGAAAATTTCTTAATGACCACCATCAAAAGTGGTCCACATACTTGCAAGAATTCCACATCAACATCAAGTATAAAATAGGAAGCACCAATCGCGTCGTTGATTGCCTCAGCAGACCGCCAGTCGCGGCACTCAAAATGGTGCTAGACTCTTGCGGCCATGAGACATCTGGATGGCCCCAACTCTATGAGACATACCCTGACTTCACCACCACCTACCAAATGTTGGGTGAAAATGTAGTTGTCGATAATTTCCATCTTCAGGATGGGTTGTTGTGTCATCTGGGCCATATCTGTGTTCCATCAAGTGAGAGAGTGAAGCTGATCTAGGAAGCCCACTACAGTCGGGTGGCAAGACACTTCGGCGTTGAAAAGATAGTGGCAATGCTACAAAAACATTTCTACTGGTCAAAACTTCGACAGGAGGTTGGCAAGTATATCAGGTCCTGCACTGCCTGTGCTATTGCCAAACCAACCACTAAGAAACAGGGCTTGTACACCCCTCTTCCTACTCCTAACAGGCCATGGGAATCCATCTCAATGGACTACGTGTTGGGCCTCCCGTCCACCAAGCGGGGAAATGACTGTGTTTTGTGGTTGTTGATCGCTTTTCTAAGATGACAATTCTGGTTGCCTGCAAGAAGAGCATCACAGTAGAGGCCACTACCAAGCTATTCTTTGAATGAGTCTGGCTACATTTTGGAATCCCACAAACCATTGTCTCATATCAGGATAGTTGATTTATCAGCACATTCTGGTCGAGCCTCTGGTCACTGTTGAACACCAAGCTCACCAAATCCACAACCTTCCACCCCTAGACAGATGGCCAAACTGAGGTTGTAAATTGAATGATTGTGCATATCCTTCACATGTATAATTCAAAGCACCCTCTCACATGAGATGAGAGCCTTCCCTATGTCCATCATAGCTACAACCGAGCCCTGCATAGCTCAACCGGCCACAACCCCTTTCAAGTGGGGTTGGGATTCCAACCATTGGGTCCCATAGATGTTTCACTTCCCCTTGTGGTCATCTCGATCGACTCATATCCTGCTACAACTAAAGATGACAAAGCCACCCGGTTCATTGAGAAGATCTAGCACATCTGCCAACAGGATCAGGATATCCTACAGAAGTCCAATGACAAGTACAAACAACGCCATGATCAACATCGGGTGCCACATAAGTTTCAGGTGGGCGACAAAGTTTGGTTGCACTTGCAGAAAGAACACCTTACAGGACCCCATCAGAAGCTTTGCCCACTCTGTTATGGGTCATACACTATCACCAAGGTTGTGGGGGATAATTCTTTTGAGCTCAACATTCCTCATTTCCTTGGCCTGCACCCATTGTTCAACGTGGATCTCCTTCGCCCTTATTTCCCACCATTATTAGACACCTCAGAAGTAGCAGAACTTATGACACCAATAGAGGTCAACCCCGACTACATACAACAAGAATCCAATGATCAGATTGTGGATAGAAAGATCAAGGGCACTTGACAACAAAGGATCTAGCTTTATTGAGTTGTCAAAGCAGGGCAACTCCTGCACCAAGGCAAGTGGCTAACCCGGGGCCAAATTCAGCAGAAATTTCCTCATCTGATGGGGGTCCTCAACACAATAGAGACCATTGCTTCCTAATGAGGGAGGATTGATCCATATGGATATTGGTGGCCACCCACCTTTCCCAACTGGCTCAAAACAATTTTCTGACAATTTTGGCAATTTACTATTAGTAGTTTTAACTTCCGAGGCCATTTTGAGGGCCTAAATGAAGTTTTTAGAGATAAAGCTCCTCAATGATAGCCAAAGGCATGATTGAGCCCCCAAAATGAATCTCCTCGATGATACCTTTCCAACGGGCTATCACACACCTAAAACAGAGATCGTATGCAAAAGTTACGACCCCGAGAAGTTGATGTACTAACTTACCCAAACGGGGCCCACATGACTTTTGACACTTCATCTCCTAGGGTTAGGTTTTTGGATGTCTAGGGTTTTTGGCATTCTTTCTTATTGTAAAAATGCCTTCAGAGCCTCATTGTAACTTTATTCTTGCGAATGTGTGCTGCCGTCACATCTCTTCTAAGAGATAAGCCGCCACCATTCCAGCAAGCTTGTTTCCGCTGCATTTTACAGTTTCAACTTATTTCGTTATTGAATAGAAAACTAGTTTTACTATATCTCTGTTATTTTGTGTTAAGAACCTGTTAATAATCTGTATTCATTTCATTCTGCTCATAAAATCTGGATCAATAATCAATTACAATATTTACATACAAAATTTTAGATCTCAATGTTGTCAAAATAGAATAGAAGAAGAATGAACTACATATGAGTTGAGTATTATGTTAATTTCAAATACAAACTTATTCTCCCTTGCTTTAGGAGTGGAAAAGGAGAGAATGGTGAATAACTTTCACTACAACAAAATTCATTTTTTGTTTTTGAAGTTGGAGCTTTTTCTCTGTGCAAAAGTTGGCTTAACCAATTTTTTGTATTTAGTATTGGCTTTAGCATAAAAACTGAGCATGGAATTTAGTATGATTTTAGTATCGATTATCTGTAAATAAGAAAGGAAAATGGTAACAAAATGTTGGAATTTGAACCCAAATCACTTGATAAAATGAAATAGCTCTACTTACTACATTCCCAGATAAATATGTTATTAAAAATGCATATTTGAATTTAAATTAGCCTAACCTATGTATGTAAAAAAGTCAATAACGTAGATCTTAGATAAAAGAAGCATTTAATTCAAAGGAAAAAGAAAGTAATTAGAGATAGATGGGTGTGAGGATTTGAACCCAAATATCCTTATAGGAATGCAAGGTTCTTCCTTAGGCCGCACCCATGAACCATATTTGTGATTTAAACAAAACCCCCAAAATGTCAATTTTCTCTTCTTTCTCCATTAAACTTGCAACAACAAAGCAAAAGTAAACATTAATAAATCAATAAAATAAAATCAAAGTAAAAGATGAAAGATGTAGGAAAGAAGGAAGGGAGAAGACATTACCTTCCTCATAGAGGTTCCTCCATGAAGCTAAAACCCTAGCTTCCACAAGAATGAAACCCTAAAGGAGGAAACCCAGAGAGATGTTTTTATGATGAGAAATAAGAAATTTCGATTAAATAATAAAACTACTTAATACTCATGAGAATTGTGATAAGTGGCTTATTTTTATCCTTTAATATTTCTTAAATTTCTTTTTGAAAATCTTTCTCCGCTTTTATTTAGTTACTTAGAAAACTTGATACTAAAGTGGACACTAAAATTAACACTAAACCTAGAACTAAACTTAATTCTAACAACACTAAATTTAACATTAACTTGTATAATAACATCAACTTTATCATCATCCCATGAAATGGTACTGAATTTTCATAAAAACTTAAAAAGCACGGAAAAAAAACAAAACACTAACAACATAGTTTTGCTATAATCTCTTTTAAATCATTCAATTATTATACCTAAAACAATATATGCATATTGATATAAACTTTAAATGAAGATTTGAGATTTAAAATTGAAAAGATGAATTTCACAATTATTAAAATTAAATTTTATTCTTTAAATAAAAATCAAATTCTATTTTTTATAAAAAAATATATATACATTTAGTATTCTATATCAAAATTATGATTGATTAATACGAAAAAAACACATTTTAATTTACCTATTTGTAAATGATTCCTTATTCCCTTAATAAGGAAACCGCATTTCATAATTAATTATTCCTTTAATAAGGAAAACCACATTTCAATTTTGATTAATGTATAAAATTTTGGAAATATTCGTATGATTAAAAGTTATGATTGAAGTTCATACGATTTCATTTTCGTTTTTTCTTCCACATTTTTCCTAACATAAGTTAAAGGTATGTTAAAGAATTCAAGAGACCATTAAAAAATTATGGTTTTTTAATCATTATTAAACAAACCTTAGATGAAAGTTTAATCATTATTAAACAAACCTTAGATGAGTCATACACTCCATGAAAATTATACCTAAGCCATCTTGTATTTCCATTTTATTTGGAACATCATTCTTATTCTGATGAAGGGCAAGTGTCCAATATTACCCTTAGAAATAAATGTAATATCCATTTATAGATTAGAGTTATTTGAATTACGTTGGCATTTTAGATTTTTTTGTTAAGTTATTTATCTAAATATTTTTTTGTTAAGTTAAGTTTCATTTCCATATCAAAGTTTGATGTAGATGTTTTTTCATAGAAGGGGTGATTGAGACCTAGGTTGATGTATGGGTTTACAATAAATTTATCCTTTCATCAATAATTACTCTATTCTATTTTTTCACTTGAGTTATTTTGTTTTTATGGTATAAATATGAGTTCTAAGTTAGTAACTACAAGTTCCACATTGCTAGCGAAAAAACCCCTTGTTTAATTATATTGGGGTTTATAATGTAGGTAGATCGAATAACCGTCTAAAAGCTAATCAATTCTCTATACTACTCCAAACATACCAAAACTAATATAAAGAAAGCAAACAAAGAAGAGATTGGGTAACTATACCTCTGATCCCACGTCTGGTGATGATCTCCTCGCGCTTGGAAGTTCCATTGATTGCACGTCTCCTCCCAAGGTTGACCTGCATCCAAAGATTGAAAAACAAAGAACTACAAGCATGCTATTCCATATATAATTTAGGGTTAGATGTTAGAATGTCAAGTATAAATCAATAAAAGTACTCAAGGCACCATCATTTGGGACAAGAAAATGTGATTCTTTTATTCATAATACAAATATTATACCTTTACAATATAAGTCGGCCACCGTTCCGGGCTCCTCTTCACCATGATCCAAGTGCACCTTATATGAACTTCTTCTCTCAACCTTCTGATCTCTTCTATGGAAGGGAATGGGTTAAATGGAGGAAGAAGGGGCTAATGAGGGAATGTTGAGGCAATTTCTTACAAAAGGCAACAATATATTGGGCAAGGAGGGGAAGTGAAATCGAGCAGAGTTTCACTGTTCTTATTCTTAGCTATGAAATGAGACCCCAACACCTCCTTTTATATGCCAAAAAGATGGTTATTTGGTTGGGTGATGGGCTATAACAGGTGGATTAGTTGGGAAACTTCCAATAGCCCGTCAATTTCAATGAATTCCCTGCAACTTTTTATTTTTTGCAAATTTTGAAAGTATACGCGGCTAGAATGGTGCAACATGCGTATGTATGCGAGCTGTAGTGGTGCAACAAGTGTATGCATGCGGGAAGTAATGGTGTAGGGCACGTACATCTTCTAAAAAATGGTTTTTTAAGAAGAGTTACTCAACAGTGCTTTGGAAAAATATGCAAGTAAGAGGACCAAGGCCATGTATGCATGAATAGGGAAATTTAGGGGTATAATAACTATGTATTGACTTTAGACAACTGAATAAAGCCACTGTGAAGAACAAATATCCTCTAACCAAAATTGATGACCTCTTTGATCAACTAAGAGGGGCAAAGATATTTTCAAAGATAGACTTGAGATTAAGATACCACCAGAGAAGAATACAAGAATAAGACATTAGTAAGACAACCTTTAGAACCAGGTATAGACATTATGAATTTGTAGTGGTTCCTTTTGGAATGACCTATGCACCTGATGTATTTATGTGCTTAATGAATGACATCAGTTGTATGCCAAGCTTAGTAAGTGTTCTTTTTACCAAGAACATATCCATTATTTGGGACACATTAACTTAGAGGAAGGCATAACAGTGGATCCATAGAATATTGAAGCCATTAAAGGATGGCCAACCCCCACGAATGTTTCAAAAATAAGATCTTTTATGGGATTAGTAAGCTACTACATGAGATTTATAGTAGGGTGCTCTAAGATTGCTCATCCCATCACTTCTTTACAAAAGAAAGGAATTAAGTTTGAATGGACAACGGAGTGTGAATATAATTTTAATTTGTTGAAATAATTACTTACTAGTGCACCCATTTTAAAGATCGTTGACCCAAAGGAGAATTTTGCAGTATGTATAGATGCATGCAAGGAAGGAATTGGAGGAGTCCTCACTCAAAATGGGCATGTCATTAGTTACGAGTCCATAAATATTAAATAACATGAGAGGAATTATGCCACACATGATTTGGAGTTTGCTGCCATAGTTCGTGCATTGAAGATGTGGAGGCATTATCTCATGGGAAAGATATTTGAACTAAAGATGAACCATAGTGGTTTGAAATATCTTTTTGAACAACTAACTTTGAATTCCAGGCAAACAAGATGGCTAGAATTTTTAAGGTATGACTTTGACATCAAACATATCAAAGGGAATAAAGTTGTTTATGCACTCAGCATGAGGATACATCTCATGCAAGCTAAAACCATTAGTATGCACTAGTCATAGTTAAAGAGAAGAATTTTAGATTTTATTATTACATATTAGCATTACCTACAGGTAAAAAAAAGTTTACATCAAGAAAATGTACAACAAAAAATTAAAGAGTATGAGATCAAGGAAGATGGATTACTTATGCATAAGAATAGAATTATGTTCCTAGTTCAGGAGAACTTAGGAATTTGGTGTTAAAATAAATGCATAATGTTCCATATGATGGACATGTTGGTTACCAGAAAACAATTGCAGCAATAAGAAGCCAATTCTTTTGGCCTGAGATGAAGAAGGATGTTTTTTATTACATTGTCAGATGCATGGAATGTTAAAGAGTTAAAGTTGAGCATAGACACCCAACGATTTTTCTATAACCATTACCAATTATGGAGAAGAAATGGGAAGTGGTGACCATCGGTTTTATCACTAAGTTGCCTAGAATAACAAGGCAACATGATTCAATAATGGTAGTTGTGGATAAATTGACAAAGAATGATCATTTTGTCCTTGTAAAAATGACACATACAACAACTAATATTGCAAAAAATTACATGACGAAGATTTCTAGGTTGCATGGGATACCTAAGGAAATTGTTTCTGATAGAGATACAAAGTTTACTTCAAATTTATGGAGGGGATTGTTTAAAGGATTTGGTAGAAATTTGAATTTTAGCACAACGTACCATCCACATTTAGATGGGTAGATGGAGAGAGTCAAAAAAGTGATTAAGGACATGTTGAGAATGTATGTGATGGATAAGCCATATAAGTGGGAAGATTGTTTGCATTTAGTTGATTTTTCCTATAATAATGGGTATCAATATTCATTAAAGATGAGCCCATTTGAAGCTTTGTATGGTAGAAAATGAAATACTCCAGTGAGTTGGGACAACCCAATAGACAAAGTATTTCTTGGGCCAGAACTGCTCAAGGATATGGAAGACCAGATGGTTAAAATTAAGCAGAATTTGAAGGCAACACAAGATATATAGAAGAGTTATGCAGATAAGAACAAGACAATTAGAGAATTTAAAGTGGGAGAGCATGTGCTTTTGAAAGTGAATCCCAAGAAGAGCTCATTGAAGTTGGGAAACTATATAAAGCTAGCAGCTAGATTCTTTGGTTCATTTGAGATATTGGACAGAATAGGGCCAATTGCATACATGATTGCATTTCCTGCTTCCACGAATGTGCATACTGTATTTCATGTCTCTTTGTTGAAAAATATGTACATGATCCTAACCATGTTATTGATTGGTATTTGATTAAGGTGGAGCTAGAAGGATACTTTCAGGTCTATCCAATGCACATATTGGACAAAAACATAAAAATGCTTCGGAATCGAGTCATAGAACTAGTAAAATTTCAGTGGACCTACTACGGTCCTAAAGATGCTACTTGGGAGCATGAATATGCCATGCGGACAAATTTCCTGTGACTTTTTGGAGAACTTTGAAATTTTTATTTATGTTTTGTATATGCATTGAGGAAAACACCAAAATAAGGGGGAGGGGAATGTGATACCCTAGTTTTGAGTCCCCATATTAAATAATGTGTTTTGTTTATTTTATGAAGTGTTGGAGTGTCCAAACAATTAAAAGAGGTTGGAGTGCCTAAGAAATGTAATTCTTTGATCATTATTAATAAGAAAATACACCATTGGCTATAATACAGATAAGGGCAAGAGTTATAGAGGGCTATGATTCCACAAGAGAGGGGGATTAAGGGGCTAAGTATGTTTTTTAAAATATATTTTATCTACCCATAATTATTTTAATTGAGAGAAGTGGTTACATGATCTTCATGGGGAAGGCCATGTGGTTCTTGATTTCCAAGTAAATATATAAACCCATCTTTGGGTTGTTTGGGGGTTCACATTCTTCATTTTTTTCACTCTCTCCATTCACTCATTCATTATTCCTCATTCATCCTTGATCTTGGTTGGAAGGAGAAATGAGCTGTAGGGAAAATAACAATTGTTTGCTTGTTGTAGTAATTGTTGGTGTATTCCAACCATGAATTGATGCCTGTATTCCTGAGATGCATTAAATTTCACTAAATTTTATTCACATTTGTGAATCTTGAGAGTCCCAGCATGGATATTCTTGACCAGATGCATTGGAGCCTTGGAAATAAGTGGACAACCTGAGGGACTGCAAGGAAGTGAAGGGGGTTCATTGTCTTTGGGTGGTGCGGTGATCCAGGTGGATATCGGTGGCCACCCACCTATTCCAACTAGCTCCTCGTGTCAGTTTTTGTTCAACACATCTTTTTGTTGATTTATAATTGTCATTCTACAGTTCTGGGGCTGTCTGAAGCCTCACACATTCTCTAGGTGGATATGGGTGGCCTCTCTCCTAATCCAACTGGCTTATTTTGTATGTTTTCATGTCAGCACATCTTGTTGTAATTTTAGGGCTGTTTTGGGGCCCTAAACATTGTTTTTTTGGCCTGCCACAGTTAGACTATAGACAAAGTCAGAGTCTAATGGAAAAATGTGTATTTCTCTGAAAGACCTTTCCAATGGGCTATCACACGCCTAAAACAGAGGTCCTATGCAAAATTTATGACCCTAGGAAGTTGAGGTACCAAATTACACCAACTTACCATAGGGCCAACTGAATTTTGGCGTTTCACCTTCTAGGGTTAGGTTTTTGGATGTCTAGGGTTTTGACATTCATGAGTAATATGAAAAGGGCCTATGGAGCCTCATTGTAATCCATTCTACTCAGACATATGCACGTAGTAGCCACATCTCTTCTCAAAAATAGCTACCACCATTCGAGCAAGTTTCAGTTCTGCAGTTTTATAGTTTCAACCTATTTCATTATTTAATAAAAGATATTGTTCATTGGACATTTGTGTTATTCTTCCTATATTTGTGTTTACTGTATTCATTTTGTTAATCATTTTGTTCCACTCCTAAATCTAGATCAATGGTATCAGAGCGGTTTGCTCTTCACTTATTTTTATTCATGCATGTCCCCAACAAGGTCTGGGTACAAGAAGTTGGGACTTGAACCCATTGATCCATTACCATATCGTTCGCACCGAGAACAACCCATGGGAGGTGAAAAGAAAGATTATGGAGCAGGATATCCTATTAAAATTTTTCTCAAGGAAGCCCTCGCATGACAAAGGAACGAAATGATGGAAAACTTTGCGCAGATCCTTCGACAGCTTCCCACAGGAGAATAATATTCATCAAGCGGCCATGCAACCCCCTTCAAGGTACAAGTAAATTTTGATATTCCATTATTTGAAGGAATGATAGATGCGGATGTTATAGATAAATGGTTGAAACTTCTCAAAGGGTTTTTTTCGGTCCACACTTTTTCTGATAGGGAAAATATCACTTTTACACTCCTCAAGGTTGTTCCCCATGTGAAATATTGGTGGGATACTTACTTTGAGAAAAGGGCCTTAGAGAAATCTGCAATTTTTTTGGTTACCCCTACGTGGGATTCCTTTTGGGATGCCATTAATGAACAATACTACCCTGTTGGAAGCTATGAGGACCAATACACCAGATGAACCACCCTACGTCAAGAAATGGAAAAGACGATACCATACTTCACCAATATTTTCCATACACTAAGAACCAAATTGGGTATTAAATATTTTGAGCATCATTTGGTGTTCAAATACCGTGGTTGTTTGCATTGATACATTCAAACAGAAATGGAGTTCCTAGACATTGCCTCATTGGGCATGACTTATAGATACGCTGTCAAGATCAAGCATAAATTTAAGAAGAAACGACGAGAGTTTGGATCTGCAAACCCCTCACAACTGAAGCAGGGAAAAGGAAGCCCAAACCCACACAACAAGGGACCAAATTGATATGGCCACCCTCAGGACAATCCTTCCAAGCTGCAACACAAGAAGGGAAAATAAAAGACAAAGAAGGACATGGGAAAATGGTATGAGTACCATAAAATTCCTTGGTATGACACCGACAAATGTCGCTCCAAGAAGTCCCTCGTGGCCAAGCTGAAGGCTTCCAAGTCAGAGGGTGATTCTAATTCCGAGTCAAATCATGAAGAAGCAGATTATCGATGTTGAACCCAGTGCCATGGTCGCTACCACCAAAGTATGGTCACGCAAACCAGAAGAACCAAAGGAAGGGGAACACCTATTTCACTCGCAAATGTGGGTCAAGGGGGGTCTAATTCATTTCATTGTCGATAGTAGTATTCAGAAGAACCTGATTTCAATAGAGGTTGTCAAGCGGCTGGACCTGCCAATGACACCACACCCACAACCCTACACCATCGACTGGCCTCGTCAAGGAAGAGATATCTACGTCAACCAACAATATTGTCTTCCCTATGACATCAAGCCTTTCAAAGATGAGGTATTGTGTGATATTTCTCCCCTTGAATCTTGTGATGTTCTTTTAGGACAACTATATTTGTGGAAGCGTCATGTTGTGTATGAGTCTAGACCCCGTAGTGTTATTATTACTTTGGGTGGACAATTGTATAGGATCCCAGAGGTGGCACTACCTACTATTATTTCTTTAATCTCTGCTAAGAAATGAAGTAAGGTCATTTCACAGAACGGAAAGTTTGTCTTCTTTGTGATCTGTTCTTATAGTAAGAAGAAGGTCACCGCCACATCCGTGGCCTCTACACAATTCCTCTCTTTGCAGTAGAAGCAAATGGATGGGATCATGAAAGAATATAGAGACATATTTTCCTCACCTACAAGGGTACTGAAAAATTTCCAAGTCAAACATCCCATTGATTTGACCCCTGACACACCTCTACCTAATGGGCTAGTATATCGACGCTCACTGATGGAGAATGATGAAATCAGGCATCAGATCCAAGAGCTTCTTCAAAAGGGGCACATCAGACCCAACCCCTCCCCTTGTGGAAGCTCGATTGTATTGGTGCAGAAGAAGGATGTAACTTGGTGACTCTGCATTGATTACAAATCCTTAAACAAAATCACAATCAGGAACCACTACCCCATTCCGAGGATTGATGACCTTATTGACCAACTCAAGGGGGGGAATTTCTTCAGCAATATTGACCTGAAGTTTGGCTACCACCAAGTTTCCATCAAACCAACTAATGTCTGGAAGACAACCTTCAAGTCTAAAGAAGGTCTCTATGAATGGTTAGTCATGCCCTTTGGCCTAATAAATGCACCAGCCACTTTCATGAGGTTGTTGAATGATGTATTGAGACCCTTCACCAACTCCATTTTGGTAGTATATTTGGATGACATCCTCATCTTCAACAGAACATGGGAGGAATACATGAAGCATATTCAAAAGGTTTTAAGCACTCTACATCAACACAAGCTTTATTCCTACTTATAAAAATTCTCTTTTAGCATGAACAAGGTGTTATCACCTGGTAATTTGCATTAATTTTTCCCAAAGAATCTTGTCCTTGTGTTATTTTTCCACTCATATTTTCAAAAAAATTCACTAGCTTCGTCAAGCTCCCATCACCTAAATCCTTCACTCAACTGATCATCCAAAATAATCATGTCCTCCATGAGTCAAAAATTTGGCAAATATCCCAAACCTATACGTAGCCTTAATGTTTATCTAAATCCCTTAGTTCCATCACTTTATTTATTTTCACCCTTATTTTCATATTCCCGTTGAAAATAAAAAATATTCCTTTTATTAATCACCCTTATCCTATCCACAAACTCATGTGTTAAGCCTCATATGCCCAAGGTCCTTAGAAAATAGAAAAAGGGTTTATTATTATTAATATAAATATTTTTATATTAAAATATTTATATTAATATTTAATCCAATATATAATTTATGGAATCACGTTAAATCATGGGCACGAATTTCAATTTATAATGTGGAAAATTCAAAGGTTGGATGGAGGGCGCACATACATATCGGGGATTGAAACAACGAGGAGGTTAATTATGTGAAGGCGAGTCGGGGAAAACTACCATGGTTTCTTTTGTGGACACATGTTTTTACGTGGAGCATATCAGGGGTAAAAGCAGTTTGGATTAAACCAATCTAGCCCAAGCCCGATGTAATAAATGAACCATTTATCATATTTTTAATGTGCGGCATTTTTCCAAGAGTGCATTTCAACAACAATTATGGAATTTCTAATAAATGAAATGCCTCCTCACAATGAAAAGGTTTTACAGAGGTAAGATTTAAGTTTTACAAATTAAAGAAATTAATGTTTATTTCCATGAAAAATATTTAAATGGGAAGATGCAAGTTAATGAAGACTTGGATAATTCTTTATCCAAAGATTTACAAAAGTAAAAGAAGAAGATAAAAGGCATTTTACCAAAGACGGTAAACTGGAAAAAACACACAGTAAATGTTTTTCACAGTCAGTGAAACGGTAAATTGGAAAAAACATAACACAGTAAATGTTTTTTACAGTGAAATGGTAAAAGTAAATGTTTTTTATAGTGAAATGGTGAATTGGGAAAAACAAGACATGGTTTTAAAGACCACGGGCATGAATTAAATTATGGAAATTTAATTCTACATGATAGAAAATATTTGGGAATTATTTTTATTCAAACATATTCCCAAATGTTTAATGAGAATATGGATAAATGAATTAGATTTGAAAGATTATAAGTGACATTTCAAAGAGAACATGGCAAAGGAAGGAGCTGGAGCGTCAGAGGAATCTATGGAAATCATGGAA